>WIGO01000104.1:0-130438 GCA_014235945.1 Colletotrichum plurivorum
AGAAGTTAATATAGATCAATTGACCTCTTCGTCACCCACGGTTCGAACCAACCCTCCTGTGAGAGGGATACCAACAAAACCTCTATGCACATCACTTTGCCCTGAATCAACCCCAGCAACACAGTGTAGAATGACTCACTGTATACCGACAAACAAATCGCGCAAACATCCAAAAGAGAATTGAATCAAAGTTGCAACGCGATTTATTCAGCTGCTGACCAACCTCGGGGCTAAGGAACGATGCCATTATGATGAGAAACCAAACCAAACAGAAAACCCGACCCCGCCTTTCCCTACCATCATGAAATATCTTATTCTATACCACAAAAACTCCATGCTCGGTGCACTGTTTACCTGTGTTCCACCATGTATCCGTCCATCCTATCTTCCCAGTGCAGTCCCATAATGTAGTAAACCTTGATGTAGTAAACTCCCACACGGTTCTAGTAAACCTCAGACAAGAACCTAAGAGCTCTCGTCGGACGTGGGGAGGGGCTGGTGCCTCGACTGCCTGTTGCCGTCAAACATCCTCGACACGCGGTTCTCATGCAGCGTGTGCGCCGTCTCGTGCATGCGGTTGAGGTCGTAGTGGCGGATCAGGAAGCTGAGGCCGAAGGCGATGACCGCCAGCGAGACGTACACGCCGTGCACGCCCTTGAAGCCGAAGGCGTATGACTCGAGGATGGCGTCCTTGAAGGTGCCGTCGGGGAGCGTCTTGACGACGAGCAGGTACTCTTCGGCGCGCTGGGCGATGTCCGACGCGATGCCCTTGCGCTCGAGCTTCAGCGCCATGACGTTCTGGAACACGGTCGAGCCCACGTTGACGCCGATGGCGCAGCCGAGCATGCGCAGGAATAAGTACATGGACGCGGCGTGGCCCGAGTTGACGGGGTCGACGATGGCGCCGGTGACAAACGTCTGAGCGTTCAGGACGAAGCCGTGGCCGACACCGCCAATGACCAGAGTGATGATGTGAACGCCGACCGAAGTGTCTACGTCCCAGTAGATGAGAAGGCCGGAGGCGAGCGCCATCAGGGCCCAGCCGATCCAGATGGACCAGCGGTAGGCGTTGAAGCGCGAGACGAGAACGCCCGAGATGATGGAGCCGGGGAGGAGCAGAAGGGTGACGGGAAGCATGGCGACACCAGCCTTGGTGGGGCTGTACTGGTCAACCGAGAGGAAGTAGAAGGGGATGTAGTAGAGCTGGCCGTAGAGCTGTCATGATGTTAGTAAGAGACAACTAGATTCTTTTGAAGTGGGTACGCACGATGAAGCCCTGGATGAGGCCGAGAACGTAGACTGTGATGGAGCTGACGTCCGGGAAGAGAATCTTCTTCAGGAACGGGTACTTGGCGAACTTGTACTCGTAAAAGAGCGCAACGGCAAGACCTGCGGCACCGATGAACACGGGCACCAGGGTCTGCGCGCTGCGCCAGGGGAAGTCGTTGCCGCCCCAAGAAATGCCCACGAGGAAGGTCACCATGGAGCCGATGAACAGGAAGCCGCCAAGCCAGTCGACCTTCTTGAGCTTCTCAGCGAAGGTAGCCGTAGGGGGCTTCAAGGTCAGGAGGACGGGGACGGCAACGAGGGAGTAGCCGCAGATGGGGAAGTTGAGGTAGAAGATCCACCTCCAGGTCGTGTGCTCGGCAATGGCACCGCCAATGATGGGTCCGACGAGGGAGCCGACGGCCCAGGCCATTTGGCTAGATTACGTTCAGCATATCTGATTGTAGGAATCATCCAGAAGGTCCACTCACATGATGCCATAGAGCTTGGGTCGGTGACGCAGAGGCACAATGTCGGTAAAGACAACCAGGCTGAGGACGTACATGCCACCAGCGCCGACGCCCTGAATGACACGGCCGACGAGCAGGAGGCTGATGCCACTGGCGACGCAGCACAGAATCGTGCCGACTGTGAAGAATATCAGACTGCCGATGAGGATGATGGGCCGGCCGAAGATGTCGCTAAGGGAGGCCAAGAAGGGCATGGCAACGGCGCACGAGATCAGGTAGGCCGTGCCGACCCAGAAGGCTTGGGTAGATGTCCCGCCAATGTCTTGGATGATCGACTGTGGAAAACAACAGTTAGCATCTGTCACAGAGACTACAGGCAAGTTGACACCTTACACTCAGAGACGTGACGATAACGTTGGCGTCCAGGGCAATGACGAACGACATGATGGACAGCGTGATGATGATAATCATCTGGTGCTTCGATGCCTTCCATTCCGGAATGTTCATGAGAGCCTCGTCCACCAGCATGGGGTCCGAAGCACCGCGCTGCTCATGCTCCTTCGTCTCCTTGAGGGTCGTGTACGCCGCCGGGTCATACGCCGTGGAGGCGTACGTTGATGTCGACACCATGCTGTCGTGTTGTCTGTCTTTGGACGCCATCTTGACAGTCCTGTGCAAGCCGGCGGATAGGGGAAAAGTGAAAGTGATGGCGAAATGAAGAGCATGAGAAAACTGCTGCAGGTGTCCGTCCTTCTTTAGTATCTCTCATGGTTCAACCCAACTCACACCTCGCCGGTGGGCCGGGTGTGGCAATCGCATCTTCGGCAAGGGTCGCCGTGCGCTGGCGTCTGCGACGAGGACAGGGCCAACGCATGGTAGCTGAGGTACATTAGGTAACGGCTTACACGCCTCTTGCGTTGCAGCCTGCAGCCGTATTGAGTCTGGCGGAGTGTCACATCTTCGACCCTGCTCTGGGTGGGAGTCGTTGCATGCTTTGCTGGCTTCCAGAGCACCAATCACCCGTCTGTTTCACTTGAGATCGCCGGATAGGATCAGTGCGAAGTACCGCCCACTGACGGCTCATGAGAGCGGCCTAGGGCTGAAACCCGTTTGGGTGCGAGTGCTCTGGCCTGTCCCGTGAAGGAGATTCGTGCTGCCTGTGAATGAGCGTGGGGATGACGCCTACAGGAATCGAACCCTCCACAGTGGGGTTTGTAGACGATAATATCTTTGGATCCGGGCTCAGACTTGGACCACTAATTGTCGAGGGTGCCCTCCTCCGTGACATACCCATGGAGTCTTGTTAAGATTGTGCTGATTACGCCCAGAGAGAGCCGCCATTGAGAGGAGGTACTTTCGCTCAGTCAAGGCGGACGAAAGTTCCCTGGCCACCCCTTTGAGTGCTGACAGTCTGACAGCACCGTGCGATTGTCATGAGGCTCAGCGATTGCTGCTGACTTGGATCATGATCCCTGCCCACACCCGACCACTCTGGCGGGTAGACGGGCGCTACGCCGGGTCGCAACCGCTTGACTCCGGCTAACGAAGCTTGTCCGAATGGACCGTGTGGTAGTACCCGAACCCGACTTCGGGACCTGAGCGTGCCTCATTGCTGCAGCGCGGGCGGCGGTATCTCTAAAGTAGCCCCTGTCTTGCTCAAAGACCGGCAGCGAACTGTTTTGTAACATCAGACGATCGGGCCGGGATCTCGAACAGACAGCGTTGGGTCATCCTAGTTCGGGCGTGAGTGCCGGTCGTAGAGGTCCGATGGCAGTTCGAATCTCGTTTATTCCATAGCCTTGGGTCGTTGCCGAATGGATTCTCGCGTGGAGCAGGTTGTGCCAAATAGGAAAACGCCCATTGTGGCTGCCTGGCTATCCATGCAAACACTTGTTTCCAATCATTTCTCCTCTCTGAATTGTCGTTGAGATAAGCGGTCAGTCTTTGGCTAGAACCGAAGGATCATCATACCCTGGGCAGCACGTCTGACACGTTGGCCAATGGTTCGTAGTCGCCGTCAGCGTGCGTTTTCCATATCCGGCAGAGCGTACTGCACATGCTGAGAATGGTCGATGCCCGACCAGGAGGTCTCACATCGCGGATGGTTGGATGTTTGGAAACAAGACACAGCCACTGACGCTGCTCGAGCGAGGGGATCTTGCAGCTGGTTGCCACTCTCGGGGAATCGACGAGCCCGCAGGCCGACGTGACTTTTGACTTTACGTACGATGTTGATCCCATCTTCGGCTTCCCGGGCTGTCATGCAGGTTCGGCGCTGTCAGAGGCGAGTATCACGACAAGACGCCGCACATCGACATGATGGTCCTATGCGTTCTGTTTCCTTTCGAACGAGTGCGGTTCGTTCAGCAGTCGACGTGCCTTATCGAAGTTGCTCAAGTCCGAAGCGTGTCGTTCGAGGTTGACCAAGAACGATAAAAGACAGAACAACAACTACGAGTGGAAGCCGTTGGGTCGAGGGAACAAACGTTCACGGACGCAAATGTTTCGGGTCGATGCACAACGGTTACAGAAGCTTGGCGACGACATCATCAGACGAACTTGGTCGCCGCGGTCGCGCGTGCATGCGGGTTTCAGCGCGAAGCGATGCGGACAGGAACGAGCGCGCTTGACGCGCAGCCTGCTTCCGACTTTGCCGGTTGGCACCAGAATGATGGGTTTAAACCGTTTCTGCATTTCTGACAGGTGGGAGAAGCTGACGAGCACGCCCAGAACATTACACACCAGAGCTCTCGCTCTTTGCCGCGCTTCTGACTTCTCCTTCGCCGCACGTGTTGGTCCAGTGTGGGAACTGGCGCGCCGGTAGCCTCGACTCGAACATGCGATCAATCTCAGCCGGCGTCCGTCCCTTCATCTCGGGAATGCACAAGTAGGAGATGACAAGCGCGAGAACACAAAGTCCGGCATACACGAAACCGGTCTTGGCTTTAAGGTTGCCCTTGTCCGGGTTGAACAGGTACGGCAACACAAACCCGAAGATGGAATTGTTCGCACCGGCCGTGAACCAGCCAATCCCTTGGGCCTTGGAGCGCAAATGGAGCGCGGAGGTTTCGGCACCGACAACGTGCGAGGCCGGCCAGACTCCTAGACCTGCGACGATAACAACGGCTATCAAGGAGATGGAGGCATACCTGGGGCGAGAGGTCAGTCTTAATCTCGAAGCCGGGGGAACATTCGAAGAAACTTACCAAACGGTTACGGGACCAGAGAAACATCCTGCGATGCCCATGGCAGTCCAGATGACGATCAGGATTGACAGGGTGGTTAGGATGAGCCGTCTGCGTCCCACCTTTGACAGGATCCAGACACTGACAATGTTGGAAATCAAGCCGCACACGATTCCGAGGATGAGTACGATGACACTGAGGTTGGCCTTCATGCCGACCATCTGGACGAAGTAGCTAGACTTGGAGAGCAGACTGAGGCCAAAGATGTTTGGCAACGAGCTAGCAAACATGATGATGAGCGTCCGCCGGAGGTTGGTGCCGCGGAAGCAAGAGGCATACGTCGCGTTCGTCTGTCGGCGCTCGTGTTCGATGTTCTGACGGATGACATCGAGGGTGGTATCCGGATCCATTCCTGATGGGTCGAGCCTCGACTGGGCCTTGTGTGCCTTCTCATCCTGGTTCCTGCGGATCAGGTAGGTCGGGCTCTCAGGGACGATGAAAGCCATCAACAGGGGAATGGCTGAGAAGGGCCATTGCGACGCAAAGCAGAGCGTGTACCCGTTGTCCAGGTTCAGGCACGCGAAGATGACGGCAGCCCCGATGAGCTGCCCGAGCAGGGTGAAAATGGGGAAAAAGGCGAGAAGAGGGCCTCTCAGATTCGGTGGCAGGATCTCAGACATGTACGTCTGGCTCGTCGTCATGACCATGCCGATGGCGCCGCCCTGGAAACCCTTGCCAGCAAGGAAGATGCCGCGTCGCGTGTGGATGTCGGGAGACAGGTTCGAGATGAAGCAGATGGCAACACCGACAGCCGATAGGAAGGAGCCAATCGCGAGCGAGGAACGGCGGCCGAAGCGATCCTGGAACTGACCACCGATCAAGGAGCCGACCATGGAGCAGCCAGGGCTGATGAAGTTCCACAGACCGAGCCAGAGGGAGGGGAGAATCATTTTGCCGTCGAGCTGCTGGCCAAAGTCGCGCCTTTGATATCGTCTGTTAGCCTCAAGAGTGTCGAGAATGCCAAGAGACGATGGGGATGGACATACTGGAAACTCGGCATGGCCGAAACAGTACCGACGATGACATAGTCGTAGCCGTACAGCAGGATGGCAGAAGTCATGCCGACGCAGTACAGAACAACACGGCGCCACCTCTTGATGGACTGCCACAGGGTGAGGTGGCCGTACTCGTTCTTGTCCAGGGAGTTGGTGCTGGCGACGCTACCGCTGTTCACGGCATCGAGGCGGCCGGCGCTCGCAGACTTGTCGGCCATGGTGTCGTGGCGGGACATGGCATTTCTCTTTGATGGAGTAAGGTGAGGGGGTGTGTCTGGTTGAAGAAACGAACGTCTAGAACGCGAGGGAGCGACGACATTTTGATGGATGGGCCAAGTGGCATGCGGTTCGCGCGAAAAATCTAGGTTAACATGTCCTGGCTGGCGACCCTAACCCGTTTCCAGTCCTTGGCGATGCCCCAAGGCGGGAACCGCAGACTTCCAAGACACGCTGTGGTTGCATCGCACCTGTGCCAAGAGCACGAATTTGCGAGAAAGGCTTTGTGGCTGACAAGATCTCCCCAGACCCTGGGCGCCGGCCAATCACTTGGGCATGATCCGGGTATTTGCTGCAACCCAAAGCTGTCGGCCAAGTGTCGGCCGAGAGGGGTTCGTTGTGCTGGCCTGCGACATGCAGAGGCGGCCGTTTGAAAATAGAATCTCCCTGCAGCAATTTGATATTGTTGTGGTGGTGAAGGATAGGTCGATGTTGCCGCATGATCGTCTGTTCTATCAGTCTGAAGAGAAGTGTTCTCTGACACGTGTGTCCAGAGTCAACCCAGTGGTTTGCGGGCGCCTTTTGTCTCTTAGCATGACCCAACGCGAGGAACTCACGCCTCTCTCCATTCAAATCTCGGACAGTCGAGGGGCTGGAGGGGTTACGTCGGGGATGACATGTGCGGCCTTGGCGTCTGCCGGTGGGCGGGGAAGTCGGACACGGCAGCGAGGTCCATAGGCTATAAGCCGGCCGGGTGTGACGGTCCGTCCGGTCGTGGGACTCTGGGTGGTCTCTGGAGTGGCACTGGATTAGACGTTGTGCCGCGAAAAGAGACGGAACGACGACTTGCCTGGTCTTCCTCGTCCGAAGTCAGGGCCGTTGTCGAGTTGCAACAGAAGATCCTTCGAGGAAACCAAACAGGACGGCGATCCCCTCGGTCGTATCCGTCCATCCTTTCCTATTGTCGAAATGTCTCGGAATCCCTGTAGCACTCGTTGCGGCACCTTACGGCCGACAAACTGGAGTCGCGACCCGTCCTTGCGGGTCGATATGCACGTGGACATGGTGCCGATGCAAGGTGCGGGGAGGGCTTGCGGCGTGCTTCAGTGGGAGAATCTTCGGCATGGTGTTCTATCAACGCTGCGCCTCATTAGAATTGTTTGCTTTGGGTTGCATCTGGTGTTCCTACTGACCGCCTGGCTCGAGAGACTTGGACATCGGCGATGGAGGTGATGCCCTGGGTGCCTGGATCGAAAGTCGCCATGGGTTGCGTCGCAACGGATGGACATTGGAAAGGAGGGGAGATATGTGCCAAGTCTGACTGCGCTGGCGTGGTGAAGAGGAAGAGGAGGAGGAAAAAGCAACGTGATGCTGCGCTGCAATTTGCGCACAGATTTGGCGGGGGAAAGGGGGGCGACACGCTTCACGAGGAACAAGGAAGGTGCAGCGGTAGGCCCGATGCTCTTGCCCTGATAGGAGTTGATCATTTCACTAGAAGAAGGATGTTGCGATGTTCCCTCAATCTTCGTTCCTGCTTCCTGCTTCCAAATACTTGCAGATTCCTCGGCAGGTCACGATGTACCTCGTCGCGATCCCAAAAGCCGAGCAGGAACTGCTAGTGAACAGTGCTCGATCGCCGCCCCTTCCTCCAGTATCCTCTGCACGGGCCATGTGTTTTGGCGCCACCTGCCGGGAGTGGAAAGGCCAGGTGGGTCTCATTGTGGGTCTCCACTCGTTGACATCACCACTCAGCGAGTGAGGTTTTTCGCTTCATCGTGTTTGCTGTGCTTCGCCCCTGAACCAACAGACTGGCAACCAACAACGTGAGTTCACTCTTGCAGACCGCTTCTCAACGGTTGTCTTCTTACTTCTTTTTCTTGCTGAATGCGATATTGCCTTGCTGCAATGGCGAGGGCAACACGGTCCAGCGCCCGTTTGGCCGCTATAGCGAAACCGGCCGGAGCCGAGAGTATCAGTGCTACTCCTACATCACAGCTTCCACTTAAGGATGAGGGCTTATCTTCGAAGCCCGAGAAGAGGAAGAGAACATCGTCAAAGGTCGCAAAAGGGGCCCCCGTCAAGAAGGTCAAGACAGAAGATGCAGACGATGCCGCCCTATCCGACGTGCCCTCCACGACGACAACGCCCCTGAAGAAGGAAGACATCAAGACCGAAAGCCCAGACAAGAAACCAAACACCTCCGCCTCCCCCAACAAAACCACCACCCTCCAGTCCAAAAAGCTCAAAGCCTACGCCCAGTACGCCGCCAAGTCCCCCTTCCCGGACTTCCCCCGCCCGACCCCGGACGACTGCCGCCTCGCCCACCGCATCCTCGCCGGCCTGCACGGCGCCCGCAAGCGCCCCGCCGAGGTCAAGGCCTCCGCCACCCGCGCCGGCTGCGGCGACTCCCCCTCCGTCCTCGACGCCCTCGTCCGCACCATCCTCAGCCAGAACACGAGCGACGCCAACTCCACCCGCGCCAAGCGCAGCATGGACGCTGTTTATGGCGGGAGCGACGAGTGGGACGCCATCGTCGAGGGCGGCATGCCGAAGCTGCAGGATGCCATTCGCTGCGGCGGGCTTGCTGGTGTGAAGTCACGCGTCATCATCTCCATCTTGACGCAGGTGAAGGAGAAGTACGGGGCTTACTCGCTGGACCACCTCTTTAATGCGAGTGATGAGGACGCTATGCGCGAACTCATCAGCTTCCAGGGCGTGGGCCCCAAGACGGCGAGTTGTGTGTTGCTATTCTGTCTGAAGCGGGAGTCTTTTGCTGTTGACACGCACGTGTGGCGTATTACCGGCCTGCTTGGATGGAGGCCAAAAGGCGCCTCCCGCGACGAGACGCATGCACACCTCGACGTGAGGATCCCGGACGAAGACAAGTATGGTTTGCATATCTTGCTCGTCAAGCATGGCAAGGTCTGCGCTGAGTGCAAGGCCGGCGGGAAGAGCACCGGCAAGTGCGAGTTGCGGAAGGCGTTCCGGCAGGAGAAGGTCAAGGGCGAGGTGGAAGACAGCGAGCTGTCCGAGCCGGAGGAGTAAATAGCACGATTAATGTGGACATTTTGGATGTTATTTCTCATCAGATGCTACCAAGTAATACCTCGCTGCCATTCTACTCTCCCGTTCAAACTCGGCCAGACGACAATATAGTGGAGGGAGGGACAGAGAAAGTGATACGCCGAACATACAGAATATCAAACACACACAAGTCTAGCAAGCTAGGCTGGTAGGGCGTGAATTGCCTATTTTTGAGTGTGCCTGGTGTGTAGTACCCTTTCTGTAACTCACTTGAAGTTGTAGGAAGCAAGAAGTTGAGCAGTCATCGGCATTCAGACCAAGTCGGTCACGGAGCCGAGGTGGGGCCGGCCGACATCCGACATTCTGCTTTGGCAGAGTCGAGATTCCACGAAGACAGGATAGGCGCAAAACATGGATGGTTCAATTTCAAATTTTTACATATGACACTGCAATCCCTTCCTTCTTCGTCGCACAACGTTCAGGGAGTCAAGGGATATAGCACTTATGACGTCGGTGTACTTTGAGCACCGCACAAGGCCACCAATGACATCGGGAAGAGGGCAAGCAACTCAACACGATACGCAATATCTGCAACTGCTGCGCCTCCCAACGGCATGGAATCTACCTCAGCCCCCTGAAGCTGAAAATATGTCTCAGTACCGCCCTCCAAAGTCGGCAAGCATATAGGTAGCCTGATGTCCCTAACTTGTGAAATCGACCTTGACCGTCCTTCCTTTCGTATGCCACGGGCAACTGGCGACTACCGTAAGCTCACGACGTGAAATCTACTTGCCACAACCTCTCCATGGCGTCAGACTGGAAAGCGCAGTGCTTCGAAGATCCCGGTGGTTTGGAACCGAACCCTGACATCGGCGGTATCGGTGCAAGTGGTTGTATCCAAAGGGAAACACAGGGGGGTTGTCTAACAGCTTCTGCAGGTTCTCATTGGATTTGTCGGAACAGCCTGGTTTTCCGTGTTGCTCGTCATCCTGCATTTCCTCTTCGTCTTCGACCCCAGCGAGGACCCGTACGAGACCGGCAGCTCCAACGAAATTCCGAACCGCGGTGCCCGGAACCCCAACTACGTTGACGTTCTAGCACTCAAGGTGCTCAAGGTCCGATGGTTCCGCCGCCGATCTCGAAACCGAGGAAAACGATCAGGAATTTTGACACAGGTAACTATGCCAGCTTCACACGACCTTGGGTGCCTTCGGGAACATCGAAACTAACCGCGCCCCCCACAGGCTCTGCTCAATATCTGCGATGCGCAACTTCTCACCGGGCTCGGAATCTTGCTCGCTGGGTTCAAAAACCTTGCAGACAACTCAATATCCGCTTATCACTGGCAGCTCATAGTCTATTTCGCGTGGTTCTCCAACGTCACCCACCTGTCGTGTCTCACGGTGCTACGGCGGCATTTCCACCGGAACCAGCGCGACAGGCGATGGCGGCTTCTTCTCATGGCCGTTCTCTGGGTGGGACTCCTCGTGGCGATGGTTCCTACGTTTTACTTCAACTGGGCAACCGGAGAAGAGACCGCTAGTCGACAAGGCTCAAACGCCCGGTGTTTTTTCGATCTCGGCATAGCGACGAGGGCGTTTTACGCCAAGGGTTGCGAGAACGCCCAAGCCGAATACCGGGATTGGCTGCAGGACAAGGGAAAGGAGCCGGTTCCCGATCCGCCTTGCCCCGGTGCCCGTCTGAACGAAACTTGGGCATTTGGGACCGTCATCCTCTCGATTCTGCTCGCGGGATTCAGCTTCCCGTCTCGTGCCATCAAGCTCGTCGAGAGCTGGTCTATTGGCGCCAACAACGTCGCGAGAAACTTGCTCAGCAACCCAACTCGTTCGTTTATTAGACGTTGTATGGAGAATGACAAGGTCTTCGCGGCGTTCTTGGGAACCCAGGTCTACTTAGTAGCCAAGGTCTACAAAGACCTTCTGTCCTCTGAGCTGTCTGATGTGAGTTATTCCAAATGCTCTGTCGCCTCCTTTCCCAGCGGCAGCACCAGGCCATTCAAGTTCAATGCTAACTATCTGGTATTTCGGGTGCGCGCAGGTCTACTGGATTATAATCTCTGCTATTTGGGGAACCATTCGTATTCGACGACTTCGATCGGTTCAACCAGCGGACACCAGAGAATCGGAAATGGAATGGCAGTTTGGGCAAATTGTTCCGGTCTTTCTTTTCGTAGGCCCTGTCTTTCTAGCTGCAGCATCCATGCTCCCTCAGATCAGAAATCGAAAGGCTTCCAGAAGTGAGCTTCAAGACGCGCAGGCAGTCGCCCTAACGCAGGCTGACCACAGATTAGACACCCCAACGGTCCCATCGGAAGAGATGACAGGTGCGACCGAGAGTCGCCGCTCGCCTTCTCCCGCTCATTCCGATGATAGGGGCCATCATGCAGAAGATCCACCGACAGCGGTGAGCCCGGTCCCGGCGGGGTCCCCGGGACCTGCAGAGCATCGTCGCCCGCTTCTTCCCACTCGACCCGAAAATGAGGAGGCTCATGACGGAGGGCTCGAGATGACTCGCATACCAACGCCCAGTTCTCCTAGCAATCCTCCAGTGATGGTCAGCAGGGTTTCGGTCGAGTCTCCCGGACCCGCCGAGCAAAGCCCAGAAAATGTCGCCCAACTTCCAGCGTCTCAGCCCAACAGTTCTTCGGCAGCAGCAGAGCCCACTGGCCAAGAGGAAACATCTGGCAACATACTCAGCGCAATATTCAGCTACAAGACAGTCGATTTCAAAAACTTCCTTCGAGAGTATATACCACGGAGACAAGGCGCTGAACTCGACAACAAACGCATCAAGGAGTGCCTGGATGTAGAGTATGAATACTCAAAGGAGTTAAAAAGCGTCATGCGTCTAGCTTTCCTTCAAGTCATTCTGCTATCTGTCTTCTTCTTCCTTCACCTATCCGGGGCTCTAGGTCGCTTCAGTAAGGTGAATGCACTTGAGTTGATTGGCGTGTTCGCCCTCAACATACTCGTATCGCAGCCAGTGATGTCTATGGCAGGACTTCTCGTGTTCACGTACGTCCGGGAAAACTCTGCAACGACGCGCTACGTCAACTTTTGGGCTCTCGTTGGTATCTGCGGGGCACCCATGATAGCTACTTTGAGTGGGGCTCGTTCCGGTTGGGCAGTTTGGTTTTCTTTGGTCGCTGCTGTTGGCATGATCTTGGTTCTCTTGATAGCTCCGTCGTCTGAAGTGAGGGGCTTTTGATGAAAGATCGAGACTATAACTAGCGTATGGCGAGAGCATATTAACATAGCTGGAATTGATTAAAGACCTAACGCACTCCAGTTTATTAACATTCCCAGTTGCTTGAGTCATCCAGGAGCCGTAACAATCAAGCCGTGTAAACGATACGGCCGCCCCAGAGAGAGCAGAACAACACCATGCCCAGATTGAAGCCTATTTCCGCTTCGAGACTCTGGTAGCCGACCCCCTTGTTCACCACTACTCTGCAGTGACAATGTTTCTCGATCAATCGTTGCCGCCGCCAAACCCATCACACGACCGGACCCCGACTGCGCCTGCGCCTGCCCATGCCCATTTGACACATCCTGCAGCCCCACGCTTTTGGGCCGCTTGGTACCACTGTGTAGAATCCAGTCACGGGCTCTCAGGCAGTTGCCGGGCTTCTACATTACCAGTACAGACTGTCTAGGGCATTGTGTGAGGAATATACGCGGGTAAGGTCGGGCTGAGCTACATTCAGTGACACACTTAAGCTTGACAGGGCTGCCCTGCCTTACCTACATACTCGGGCTACTCCGAGTTTCGCTCCCCATCCTGAAACTTTACCATTCGGACTCGGATACCGACAAACAGGTTGTGAGTCTGTCCCCCAGACGGGCCTGACAACAAACCCGCTGTCATCTCAAATAATCAACGCGAGCGACAAGCGGGCATTAGCCTTCCATCCACGTCATGCGGATGGGAGGGAGGAGAGCAGGATGCCGAGGGGATACTGTTGATCAGGTAGGAGAACAAGGCTGCGAAGTTTCCGAGTCTTGGAAGGATCCGAGGACAGATGAAAGTCCGGGCTCATCAAAACCAGTCCTGCGCGAGCAGTAGCATTGAACCCACAGTTGTTCCGACTGCTTCGCCGGCGGATTCCTCCGGTGATCCCCTCACGGTTACTTTGAGTGGCGTAACGTCGCTTAGCATCTCCAACTATTGAAGCATTGGCGTTATTAACGTCGATGACACATCCAGTAGTAGGCAGCTGCGACGTTTCAGACTCCATTGGGCTCTGTAAAGCAACGCATCCCAATGGCCTAGCTCACCGTCAACTGTGCAACAACCCCTTACTATGTAATGCCGTGGGCGAATACGCAGCAGTCTATTTCCATACTGCTATAATTTGTACTACTAGCCAAACCCGACAGCAAGCGAACGGATATATAAACTTCTAGGAGAGTTCCAACTGTCCAGTTCCCTTCCCCAGTCCCCCATCCATCATTCAATAATTCAAAGTCCATTTCTTTCTTCATCCTACCGTTGCCGGCCAGCGTTTCTATTCTCATTTCCCTCTTGCCTTCATACATACAACGAAAATGCAAATCACCTTCGCCTCCGTCTTCGTCGCTCTTTTCGCCATGAGCCAGCTCGCGGCCGCCGCTCCTGTATGTCCAAAAGCCAAAAGTCTTGTGCTGCCTGAAAGGCGTCATCAACCTTAGCTGAGAGAGCACAAGTGCTGACGAACCAAAAACAGCAGCAGAAAAACAACGCCCGCGAAAAGTTCAAGACAGAGAGGTGCCAGAGCCAGGCCTGCAGGGAATCGGTCGACTCGGGGTGCCCACTCAGCAACATCAACTTTGTGCTCGGCGGCTGTGATGATCCCAGCCAGTAATTCGGTGGCAGTTTGCACTTGCAGGAGACGTTGTCTGCTTGGCAATTCTATAGTTGCATACTTCCTGTGTACCTGCTACAATAAACACACGAGTATGAAGCAAATACTTGATTGTTTACCGTTAGCACTGACTGGAACGCCTGATGATTTGACGATTCAGAATGCCGTTTGTCGCCCAAATTGTTGTCTGCTTACCGGTAGCGTGAAAAACGACGAAGAAGTGTGCTAAGAAGCAAAACAAAATAGAAATTGGAATTATGAACCACACCACCGGAACGCAGGTTCATCGACTAGTAACGGCAGTGGGGAAATCCGATAATTAGTCCCATCGACTTTTCTATCGTGATTCCATGACAGCAGTGATACGAGACCACGGCAGCCACCTACGACACCACTCAACCCCCACAACATTCACCGTCTCCGGTGAAGGTCAGTCCTCCATTGACGATAGTTTCCCTAGCAGCGTGGGGCAGACCCGTCATTGCAGGCGATGAACGAACGAGAAGACAAGGTTGCGCGGGAACGCGCGTGGGGAAAAAAGCCCACGGACTCCCTGAGAGCCATAGACTGGCATGGTTCTCGGACCGCCGAAGCCAAGCTGGTTCGTTAGCGGGAGGCTTGAGCCGCCCTCGTGGCATCGATGCGCCACGCTACCGCGGCAGCAACCGATCTTTTTTGCACTCTTCATCGTCAGTTGTCCGCGTCCTTCCCGGCTTGGTGCCAAGACAACCACACATCTCTTCGTGTGCCGGCTTGGCTACGATGGGGCTCGGATGCCCTTTTTTCTTCTGTCCAGGGTTGTTCTGTTTACAAGACGTCCCCCTTGCTGGTGACTGCCGACAGACCCACGATTCCCCATGACGATGGTTCCATGTTCGCAGACGCACTAAGGCATCGTGGCCTCGGCGGTTCGCGCTTTCTCCCGTGGTTGCCGAGGCGCTACTCGGTCCCCTTGCATGGTATGACTCTGAAGAGTAGAGGCACGACGATGGAAACCGATGGGTTGTTGAGATAGGTCGTATAAGAATGGCTCGGCATCCTGCTCTCTACTGATGAATGAGAAAGACAAGCAACGAGCTACCTCCATCTCAACCTCCATTCTATACCAATACATCAGAGGCCGTCCCCCATTCCCTTCGCTATAATCAACAGATATAATCAACAGACACATACACCGAAACGCCGCAAAGATGAAGCTCTCACTCGTTGTCTTCGCCGCCGCAGCCTCTGCCGCCGTGGTTGACAACCTGGAGGCCCGGCAGAAGGGCTGCAACGCCGACAACTGCCTCCGCGCCGTGAGGGCAACCCGCTTCGGCACCGCGACGATGGAGATCCGCATGTCCGAGTGCAGCTCCTACCTCGCCGTCACTGAGACTCCCTCAGCCTCGTAAGTATGCTTTCAACCAACCTGCTTGGACTCAAACCCCCTGACCCATCGCTAGCACCGTTTACATCACCGAAACAAACGTCGAGACCGTGGCCATCAACACCCGCAACCTCAACCGCCGCGACGCGCCGACTCTCTCTCCGACGAAAGCCATCCCAGCCTACGCGACATTCTGCCCCGACGCAGCCGCCTACAGCAGCGCATGCTCCTGCTTTGGTGCGCGCGCGACGACCGTCACCGCTCCGCCACCCCCGGTTGTAACGTCCACCGTAACCATCGTCGCGACAGCAACCATCCTTGAAGGACCTTTCGTCAACGCAAACCGCCCCGTCGCCTCCTGCGACAAGCCTTGGACCTGCGGCGACGCTGTGATCCCCGCATGCTCCGGCGCCGGGGAGGCTGCGGGCAGCGGCTGCGTGTGCTTCCGCAGCGTCGAGGGCCGGGATGTTTGCGCGCAGCCGAACGATTGCCAGGTTGGCTGCCAGAGCTCGGGTGACTGCGGCGCTGGGGAGGTGTGTGTCAAGGAGAGCTGCTGCGCTGGCGGGACGTGCATGAAGATCGACGTTTGCCTTGACAAGGCCCTGCCCCGGATGCTTTTCAAGAAGCGTGGCGGCTCGAAGCAGGCTCGCGCTGGCTTCTCGTACCTCAGCCTGCAGCCTCATGACGCTGTTGACGAGCAGTTGTAGTGAGCTTTGGGGGCTATGGTCAGTGGTGAGCTCGACAGTTTCAAATGGACGGTTTGTTTTGCTTGTATATATGTATATAACCTTCATAGAACAGACGTCTTATTATAATATAGCTTAAACTTACGTATAACACATTAAGTAGACGACTACTTACCGACATGAGACTTTGCTTTCTTCTCCATTGTCATCTGTCAATAGAGCTCTTTTGAAGGAAGACTTCAATCAGTAATTTCAGTTACCAATTGCCAATTGGGCGGTAGGATATCGCGGTTGCATTCGAACTTTCCGAGTCTTGTTGCCCTGCCACATTTCTTCGATCTGGAGCCATATTAATAAGATGGTGAAAGATGGGAAACGCGTTGTTATCAATTGGATTGATGTGACGAGAACCGGGGAGTTCCGAAGTCGGTAGAACTATTACAGTCGCTTATTTTGTGCCTGAAGATTAGAAATCAAGTTGATGATGTAGAGCAAGATAGCACGGCGGCCGACAGCTGATATCCAACGGGTGGGAAAAGCGGTAAGCAAATATAGCATACGAGCCGCTCGCACGTCATTCCATTCGGCGTGGGATGCGGGGTAGTCTTGGTCAGACGTATCACTCTTCCTCGAGGTCAGCTGTACACATACATCTCAACCCTCTCACCTAAACGCTCAACTTTGAGACGAAATCAACCCACCATCCTCGAAAGACGTAGGTGAAAATGGTCGTCCTTCCGCCACCCTTCCGCGACATCCCCCGCGTGCAACTGCTATACCCCCGGCCCGCGGACATTGAGCACCTGTCTCGGCTGACAAAGTCCCTGGACTCGAGAGCATCGCTATGGATCCTGCGCGATGACTGCAACTCAGGTCTCTCCTTCGGGGGCAACAAGGTCCGGAAGCTGGAGTACGTGCTGGCCGACGCGCTTGAGCAAGGGGCCGACACCCTGCTCACGACGGGTGGCATCCAGTCGAACCATATGCGGCAAACATCCGCGGCCGCAGCAAGACTTGGACTCAAGGTGAGCTTCTGCATATTTGAAGATGCGGCTGGACGTAGACTGAATGATGAAGGTCGCACTCCACCCGAGAGAGGCGGTCAAGTCAGCGGACGCGGAGTATAACTACGCCGGCAACATCCAGATCAACGGGATCCTCGGCGCCGTCACCTTCCCCGCGGGCACCAGCCAAGATGAGGCCCTCACAATCTTGAAGGAGCGCGGCCAAAAGCCCTACCCGATCCCGTCAGGCGCGAGCACGCACCCCCTCGGCGGCCTGGGCTACGCGCGCTGGGCCTTCGAGGTTCTAGAGCAGGAGGCGAGACTAGGCACGTCGTTTGACGTAATCGTCGTGGCCCTCGGCTCCGGGTCCACGCTGGGCGGCATGGTCGCCGGGTTCAAGCTGGCGCAGAAGCTGGGTCGGCCGGGGGCAAAGAAGCGCCTTATCGGGTTCTCCATCCTGAACGAGTCGGCGGACAAGGCGGCTGATCTCGTGCTTGGTATCGCCCGTACGACAGCATCGCACATTGGGCTTGAGCCCAACGAGATCTCGAGGGAGGATTTTGAGGTGGACATTTCTTTCCTAGGAGGGGTGTACGGGCGGCTGGATGACGTGACGGCGGAAGGGATCAAGGAGTTGGGACGGCTGGAGGGAGTGTTGACGGACCCTGTTTACACGGGAAAGGCGTTCACCGGGTTGCTTCATACCGCAAAGGCGGGCGGGTATGATGGGAAGAACGTTCTCTTCTGTCATACCGGGGGTCAGCCTGCTCTGAGTGCTTACCCAAACTTGAAGTAGAGTCTGGTGCCTCGTAATGTGATGATACCTAGAGGAAGAGACAGCATCGAATCGAAGTCGGACCTACTCTGAGAGTTTGAAATTCGGTCGAGGAATCATTTCGACTTGTGCCTGGGTCCCTCTCGAACCTCTGCCACGGTACCTGTATGGATTATTGCCAGTTGGCCTAGCAAAACAGGCGGGACGCGTCACGACGTGACTCTGGTAAGTCGCTGTTGGGAGGAGATGAAGATGAAAACTATCCAAAACGAGACGTGTAAGAGCAGAGTGTGCCTAGGTCAGCACAAGAAAGGGATTTGTAAGCCGCCTAGGAGCTTCAGACGAATGACGGTGTTCGTCATCCATTAAAGGAGACGTCATCGGAACTCTGCATTGAAAACTGCGGATGAAGTGTGAGTTGATGGCACCCACCAGAGCAGGATTCATCCATCGGGTAATAATGATCTTGTACGGTCCCTGTCAGATTCACAGCATGATCAGAAAGGGCGCTCAAGTTGCATGCACTCTTCTACGAGAGCTCAAGTTCCAATTCTTGCGTGCCCAGACTCGTAGGATTGTTGGCCTCCACATAGGTATCACAGGCTAGGCGAAGGCTACCGTATCAACAGCATCGAATTTCGGCACAGGATGACATTGGCGAATCGGGAAAGCCCGAATACTACCGGAAGCCCTCCCCGCGGCGTTAAAGCCCGGCACCGGCGCTCTCGGCCACCGGCCGATACACCAGCATGCCTCCTTGGCCCCGTCGCAAGGGGGCGGCTTGTATCTGCCAAGCTTCCCCTGTCTGTGGCACATGGCAGAGACGCCGTCACCATCGGCTTGGCGGCTAAGCATCCCGGACTAGAGAGCTGCACGTGGAGATAGGGGAGAACACAGGACTGTTTCGTCTGGGTGTGGGTGATGACGCACTACAGTCGCGCCATCTTACAAACCTTTTATTCTTCCCGAGTCTTTCGCACAGAGAGAGTGCCGTCGTTGACTTTTCTTTTCGGACGGAAAGTGGAGGGGGGAAGGGATTAATGCGCTGGAGGCTCGGCGTGGTTGGTTATGCGGGGCTTCAGTTGTCGCAGGGGACTCCTCGCCCTTCAGAATGGGAGCGACACAGGCATTCCGGGGGCATTCCGAAGAAACGAAGGCCGAGCGGAAATCCCGAAAATCAAAGTCCATGTCCGTCCGTCTCTGTGTTGCTTGAGATTGGTGGGGCAGAACCGACAAACGCGAACCGTCAAGAAGTGAGATAGTTTGGCTTCATTCTTTCGTTTTGAGAGTCGAGCAGTCGCAAGTTGCGAAAGGGGGCGGGACATCGGCGTTCGAGATGTGGATTCGATTCGATCCTTCTCAAGTTCTCAGAGGATCCAGCAACTTGTCGCTCTTGTCTTCGTTGATACGCGTGAGGGGGGGGGGGCGATCAAAAGATCTCCTCAGAGTCATTGATCCATTCGATTGGTGACAGGATCAATCCGTCGATGGGATTTTCAACTTTTGACGAGGACTTCTGAAAACTCTTTCACAACTTTTAACGAGAGCGCCGAGGAGCAACTTTAAAAACGGCCGACCCGCGCGCGCCACTGGCGGCCGCCGCTGGCTATCCATCGGAATGTTACCGAAGCAAGGATCATGGCCTAGTGGCACGTTTCGTCCGGCCAGGGCAACCGAACTGACTAAGCGGAGAGTTGGCTCTGACTCTGTTTTTTGCCTGCCGAACTCTGGTGCCGAGCGGACGATCCGAACAAGAAGAAGAGACAGAACATAACAGACGCCTGTCAAAAGGGCCTGTCACCGAGGTGCTGACAAGCCCGTGGCAGTCTGGGATGTGGAACCACGCCCAGCATCCCCTCCCCTTTTCCCATGAAAGTCCCTCTGCAAGCTATTTGACAGCAAAAAGAGACCTATACTCTGACAGACGTTAAAGCCGAGAGAGAACACCTGAAGTCGACTTGAAACGCCGTCTGCCAGGATCAGTCCCGCCCACTTCGCGCATCTCAACTCGGAAACACAGACTTACGCCATCCCAACAACCCACGCCATCCATTCCACTCCCCTGCTGCCTGGGTGGAGAGAACAGACGGCGGCGATCCAATCGACATGATCTCCCGCCAGATCGCCGCCCATCCGTCGAGTCTCTGGCTGCCCGAAAGGGAATCGTCCAGTAGAGCCTCAAACCGTCACGGAACACCGTCAGACATCTTGGCGACACCCAGCCGCCCTTCGGGAGGGGGGGGGGAGCCACAGATGAGGAGTTCGTGTTGGGATCGTCTTGTCTTGCGTGCCCTTTTTCTTCTGCAAGTGTCGGCGGCCCCTCTCATCGGCAATTCATCAGGCATTAGTCAACAACCAGACAAGACCCTCTTCCCCTTGCGGTCCTGTGCCCCTGGTGAAAAAGGCATCTTCAAGTCTTGGCTCCCTTTCTTCGGATGCAAATATGTTAGCCTCCCCCAGATCTAATATAATCCAAAATTTAGAGTTATGTTCGAACCCGAGTCTTGACTCTTTCCCACGTCCACCCATTCCTTTCTCTTCCTCCTTTCTCTTCTCTTCACCAAGCGCCTCCTAGCGAGGACGAAGCCGTGATAACACTTGTTGCCCGGCGCTTACAGTCATTTACACCCTTTTTTTAATCCGACGTCGTAGAATAGCCCACTGCTGAGCAGTGTTTCGATTCTTTCACTCCTTCGTATCTTCAATTCTCGATCGTACCTATTCAACATGAGAGTTCTTCCAGCTTGGGCCCTCGTGGCCGCGGCCGCCGTCAGCGCGATGCCCCAACCGCTCACCAAGCGAGACCCCTTCCCGGCAGATGGCACCGTCGTGGCAGGCACAGAAAAGAGGCCGTTCAGAAGTAAGCCGTTTTCTACCTTCCCCATCCCTAATCCTATCATCAACTCACACCCTCCGCGCAGTCAGGAGACAAGCCCCCGCCCCGGCGACGCCGCAGGGCAACCAGCTCATCCCCGTGGTGGTTGGCGGTGCCCAGGACACCTTCGTACCGAACCTCATCACGGCGCAGGTCGGCGACGTGATTCAGTTCCAGTTCAGCAACGGCAACCACACCGTGACCCAGAGCGCCGAGGGCGCCGCCTGCCAGCCGCTCCAGGCCTCCGTCCCGACCGCCATCCACAGTGGCCACATCCCCTTCAAGGACGGCCAGGCCACGGTCGGCACCTTCAACATGCCCGTCACGAGTACCGAGCCCATGTTCATGTACTGCGCGACCGGGCCGCACTGCCAGGAGGGCCAGGTGCTGGTCATCAACCCGTGAGTTGTCTCCGGTCTTTCTTATTTACCTAAAGGTTTTACTGACATGAGTTGACTCCAGCACGAACGCGAACCAAGTCGTCCAATACTCGAAGCTGGCCGCCGCGGCCAAGGCTAACGTCGACGGCACGACAGTCACCGGCGGAGCCGTTGGTCAGATCCCCCTCGCCAACGCCGCTTTCGTCCCCGCACCGGCACAGGGTGGTGGTGGCGGCGGCGGTGGTGGACCGCCCCCGGCTGCCGCTCCTGCAGCACCTCCCGCCGAAGCTCCCGCTGCCCCTCCGGCTACACCTCCCGCTGCTGCTCCGCCGGCCGAGCCTGCTCCCGCGGCGCCCATGCCCCCGGCCTAAGGATCTTGCCTTTTGGTTCGGAAGGTGTTAGGGGAGAGGGGCGAGGGTCGAGGATGTGAGCTCAGGTAGCTCGTGCAGTCAGCGGAATATCTGTATATTTTAGCCATGGCATGATATTCTGCTTTACCACAATCACGGAAAACCAGCGCGCGGCTCAGGTTGGCTTGTCGCTTTGAATGTTGGAGAGTAATCCACCTGTAATACACTTCTGTATATTATTCCCGCAAAATCAGGAAGCGGTAAGAGTATGCAGATTTCGACGCAAAAAACAGCGAGATCACCTTGGCGTTTGAACCAGAGCGGCTGCCGGACGGATTGAGATTGAAACCTACTCAACCTGGACCCAACACGTGTTCGCGCAGATTATTTGAGAAAAGCCTCGACTTGATTAGCGCGTATAGCCAAGCAGAGCCAACCCGGCGTGGTGAACACGATACCAAGGCTCTTCATCACGAGACGGGAGCGCTTGCTTGGCGTGGATCGGACGGGGAATCAAGCTCGCGAGAGTTGCGGGCCGAAATACGACGGCTCACGAGTCAGCTGCTGGTTTGTGCGTCCCTGTCAGTGAGAAGCTCACGCCATCGACAGTCGACTTCAAGGTGAGTAGTGGTGAGATTTGTCGGAATACGAGTAGTTGGATAATTACGTCGCAAAGGGTTGACAACTCGGGCTCTGGGAAACAAACATCCATGTGAGGAGACCCGTAGGCTGGTTTGATGACAAGGCCCGTATGGGCGGCCTCCTGTCCAATGACTCTTGAACGGCGGTGAAGAGTAATATGAAGCTGCGTTTCGTGACTTGGCATATCACTCGAAGCATTCGTGTTTGACATCTGGACTCAGGGAACTTGATGAAAACAGAGTCGGTGTGGCAACATCAGGCCAGCCCAAGGCGATTCAGTGGACGCTTCCACAAGCTTCCAGAGCCACCGGATTCAATTTCTCTGGTTGACATCATACCTATGTACAGGGTCGAAATCAAAAAGAATCCCATATTCTATCCCAGCTCAATCCTCGACCCGGCCGCTCAGCACTCTCCCGTCGAACTGCCGCCGACGCAGGGCGTGCCGGTGCACTCGAAGCCCCGTAGGTTCTCGGCGTGGCCGCACAGGTACGCCTCGGCGGCGGTGCCGTTGTCGAGGCGCAGGTCGACGTCGAAGAGGCCGATGTTGGTGCAGGGCGCGACGGCGCTGCACTGCAGGCTGGCGACGCGGGACGACTTGGTCGTGCCGGCCATGCCGTCGACGGTGATGTCGCGGATCTGGAACTGCGAGTTGGTGCAGTTGCCCACGCCCGGCGCGCCGCGGAAGCGCGTGCACTGCGAGATGGCCACGGCCGCGCCTCGCATGCCCTTTGTCGTCAGGTTCTTGAGGGTCATGTCCGAGGCGACTGGTGAGCTGTCAGCGTGGAGTTTCGGTGTCGAGGGCAGTAGCTGAGGGGGAAACTTACAGCCGAGGCCGCCGCCGCCGCCGTTGGGCGGGTAGCCGTTCTGGTCATCGGTCCAGGTCTTAAAGTAAACCTACGATGGGACGTTAGACAGCTGCAGAAAGTCAGGTTGGCGCTGGAAAAGGACTAACAGCATGCAACGTGTTGTCGAAGAGGCAGTCCTTGACGTCCACTCTTTCAATGGTCTCGAATTGATCGTTGTACTGTCCAATGCTGCCCAGGGCGATGCCGAGGCCGTCGTAGAACTTGGAGTTGGTGATGCTAATGTCGGTGCTGTTGGCCTTGAGCGAAATGCTGTCGTCTCCGCTGTAGACTCTCCAGTTGTTGAACTTGATATTCGACGACCGGATCGTGTCAGCGCCGTCGGTGTTAGCTACCGAATGTTAGTGTACATGTTCGGATTTGCATCCTTGAGATTGGGCTACTTACAGCTCTGGAAACGGTTGCCGGTGTTGTTGACGAGAATGTTATCCAGTTCAACGTTGTGAGAGTAGATGATGGACATGGTCCTGGCCGTCGTCGTAAGCAGGTTCGCCCATAAATAATCCCGGGAAAACACCGACTAGTACTCACCACATCTGACTTCTCAAAAAGTTGAGTCCTCGAACAACCGAGTTGGTCAGCCCGTTAAAGGTGATGGCGTGCGGTCGTCCGGGGTAGTTGGACGTGTTCTCCTGCCGCCGAATCCACTCGTACCAGTAGTCGCCGTTTCCATCAAGAGTGCCGGTTCCGTGACCGTTGATACGGACCTTGTTGCCTCCGAGGATGAAAGCAGTGGACTGGTTCTGGTACCCGACATCCAACGAGTTCGCGAGCCAATACGATATGTTGGTGCTCCACTAAGACACGGCAAGAGAGGCCCCACGTTAGCAACCTGGAGATTCCCATCAAATCTAAACAGATGAAACTTGGCAATATTTGTCTTGGCGCAATATGTGAAGCAAGCAAGATGAGGGGTGAGCTGCTGTTGTGTAACGTACCAACAGAGTACCTCGGACATCGATATCGACGTCGTTCAGCCAGGTGACGTTCAGGGCCGAGTTGACGTAATACGTAGTCGGCTCAAAGACAACCTTGCCGCGGCGGCCGCACTTCTTGAAGGCGTCGAGGATCGCGGGCGCGTCGTCGGTGGCATTGGTTCCGCCGCCCTTGACGGTGCACGTCTTCCTGCCGGCCTCCTCCGTCTCTTGCGCCAAGACAGACGCAAGAAGGGTGCAGAGCATCCCGATCGACCACGCGCCGCGCATGACTGAGAAGCCGTTTGAAACAAAGTCTTGGAGCTGGAACAAGGTTACAGAGCAGCTGAGAGCGCAATTGCCAAGCTGAACCCCGTCGGATTGGTTGGCTGGGCCGAATGGGTGCAGTGAATCGATCCCACCGGCAATCGTTGGCTGGGGCCGGGGGGGGGGGGGGGTTAATACTGATCCAGCATCGTGGATTCGGGTTTTTCCCGGCCGAGTCGGTGCGACGTGGAGATCGCATCCTCGCGGTGTCGCGCTGCTTTCGCGCATCGCTACCGCGCGGAAGGGTGGATTTCGCACGAATCATAGAGGCAGGCCGCCGAGATCTCTCCGTTTTCCATGACTAGATCGTACCTCGTCGATCGGCTGAGTCGCGGCGATGCGGAGGCGGGGTGATGCGGGGGAGACGGCGTCGCTTCGGGGCGAGTTGCGGGAAAACGGGTTGGAATTGTTTCTAGGCCTTGACAGGAAGGTAATCTGGTCTGTCTTCTCTCGAATGGACATGATCGTAACCAATCCCGACCAGGCAAGTTCCGCTGGGCCGGCGGTAGTGTAGTTACAGACTCACTCGGGTTGAAGTAGTTCGCTATTACACGATACGATGTGCGCTGTGCTTCCCTTCAGACTCACACCCGCACCCACCAAGGCAAGGGGCCGTCGTCTAACCCAGCCAACACATCTAACATGTCTGACGGTTACGAGCCAAATACTAACCCCGGACTTCGCTGTGTCCACAAACTGCTGCCTGCTAGCCGTGTGGGCACCTACTAAGGCAGCAAGACCGGAAGCCGAGATGGTCTTGTCTTTAAACAACTGGATAACTTTATCCGCAGAGTCCGTCACTCCCAGCAGCAATCCTTCGGTACACGCCCGTGACGAGTCTTTGCGGCCTCTAAAGGTCTTAATCCCTAGGCCTGAAGGGCATGATATCGTTGCGAGATAGGCATTGAATCGAATGAGGTCGGCCATGCTGATCCCGTAGGACCTATGTCCTTTGCAATGTGCTTCCAGACGCAGCACTTGTCCTGCTTGCGGTCATCGCTGTCGAGGGCGGGGACGTCGCTGCCGTAGGTGGCATCCGACAGCGGTCGCAATGTAGAGGACTGGAATGAATTAAGGAAGATCCCAGGGCACGGTAAAGGACTGCTTCATTGTGCCGCCGAGGATGGCAGAAAGGATCTCGTCATGCGTTGTATTTCCGCTGCGGGCGTATACCTCAGCCGGAGGAGTCAGGCAGGTTTTGGCACTCGCCTTACGGCCCTCGCCCATTGTGTGTTCAAGTGTTGACACGGTGGCAACCAGAGATGGAATACACCCCATGGCTTCTCTAGACCTTTTGCCATTCAATGCGCAGGAGTGTTGGTTTTTAGTCTATCCTCATAAGTGCTTACCACGGAGGCCATGCTGTTGGCGAAAACGGCATGATCGGAAGGCTAGAAAAAGAAAGGACATACTAGCACCCTGGGTAGTGCCATTGTCTTCAGATAAAGACAAAAAAGATTATTTAGCTCCCTGTTATTTGGTTTCCTTCGCGGGGAAAACTCCCTTCTTCGTAAATGCCTCAAGATACCTGTCAATCTTCTTGATCCCCTCGTGGCCGGCAACCTTCGCAGCGTCGCACGCAATCCGGTACGCATGCAGATTCTCCGAGAACAGCGGCCGGCGGTGCTTCCACCCCGTCAACCTAGTAAGCTTCGTCGAGTCCGTCCACTGCGGGAAGTTGATGATCCCGTTCGGCCACGGGTTCTCCCCCTCCCCCAGCTCCGACTCCTCGACGTACTTCAACCCCCGCCGGACCCCGTACTCCTTCGCGAGGGCCCTTGCCACCTCGTCGACCGTCTCGTACCGCTGGGCGGAGATATTAAACACCTGGCCCTCGACCTCCGTCCTGTCCGGGTGCGACGCGATGGCGACGTACGCCTCGGCGCAGTCGTCGACGTGGAGCGCGTGGATAACGCTCTCCGCCGGGACGGGGAGGATGATTGGCTTGTCTTCGGCGGCTGCGTTCGCTGCGACATCCAAGAAGGCCTTGTAGAAGCTGGAACTGCGGCCGTAGACGTTCGTCGGCCTCACCAGCACCGGCGCAAACGCATCCGAATGCTCAAAGATCTTCTGCGAGTAAGCGGCGCGGTTGGCCAGCAACGGGATCGTATTGATGGGCGACTCTTCCGTGTGCGGCGCGAGGCCAAGTGCGCCGTGGTAGTGCGGCCCGACGCCGTAGTCCTTGCAGCCGCTCGTGAAGATCACGACGGGGCGGGTGCCCGCGGCGGAGCTCGCTTCGCCGAGGGAGCGGAGGAGCTCGACGACGTTGCCATAGTGCGGGATGTAGTCGATGACGTTCTCGGTTGTCGAGATGATGGCGTCTAGGGTCGGCGGGAGGCGGCTGCGGATAGTGGCATGGGCGGCGCGGTCGTCGATTGCGCCGATGACGGGGATGATCTCCTCCTGGGCCAGGGCCGTCGCCGCGGAGAGGGAGCGGACGAGGCCGTATGTCGTCCAGCCGGCGGCGACGAAGGCCCGGGCGACGGCGTTGCCGATGTAGCCGTTGGCTCCGGTAACGAAGACGGTCTTGGGGGGCATCGTCGTGGTGCCTTGGTTGTGAGGTCTTGAGGGTCTTCGTTTCGTCATCTTGGCTCCTGGGGTCGCTTTCTTATAATTCGTCCGTTAGTGTCTCACTTCGATTCTCAACACAGCATAACGTTGAGAGCTTGCACAACTAGTGTAGACCAGTTCGCGGGGTAAGGAGGATGCGTGAGAAGGCGGCGCAATTATACAGCCGAGAATACCTCTGCTCTTGTAATCCTGCAACAGAGGAACCCCTAAATCCGGGCAGATCTCCTGACTGTAACACGGGCCACGGCCCAAGTCGGAGGAAAATGCATTCCGGGGGTGACCTGACGTCTTGCGTGCTCTACTCGGGTCGCGCTGCAGCGGATGGGTTCATGCAGGCGGGAAGTCAATCGTTTCAGATGAATCTGCAATTAGAACGACTGATTCAATGTTGGTCCTCTGCCAGCGCTGTACTGTTGTTGGCTTTGCCGGGTTTCCCTTGGTAGGGGTGACGGTGGGGAGTCGGATGTTTGATTGCTAAGCACGGAGCAATTCGGTCGACTTGACCGCCTTTAAGATGCGGCTTTTCGACTCCTTTGTGGAATTTGGAAAGACGATTGGCGTAAATCCGTCGAGAGTGGGATCTTAGCTGATCCTTCCGGCAGTAGTGATCCGGCGGCGGCGCCGCCGATGTACCCCACCCGGGCCCGAAGACCGAAGACCGAAGAGGCCGGGTTGGTCAGCTGTTGCCCTCGGGCTGGATCGCTAGGTGCCATGCAATGGATTTCATATGCCTATCAGCTTTTCGAGATTCAAGGTAGAGACCAACATGACTTGCAAACTTGGTGTTTGAATTCAAATACGATCTTGCCTAGCCAAGTATGGAGATGCTCCAATCTGGAAGTTGAGTTTATCTCTATTGTCTACTCATCGAGAAAGAAAACGACCAATCTATACCCAATATGCTTTCAGCCACGGATCTGTCTAACGATCTTCCAGCTCTAAGAAAAATTTGAATCACGACCTCGGTTCTGCCATCTCGTAATCTCTCGGCTCTTCGTTTCGGTCCGGAACTTCCACCTTCTTCTTGCCGAGAGACGGAAAGTAAAAGGCAGGATGAAATATCGTCAACAACCATACAGCCACGAGAATCATGGCGCCGTCCAGGACGAGGAACGTGACCTCGTCCTTCTGCAAGTCGTTTCCCCAGCCCCCCGCCATCTCGGGGACACTGCACCTTGTTAGCATACTTCCAGGCGTACTGCATCGATGCAGATAGATGAAAACAAAAGACTGACCGGTAGATGCAGCGGATGACAATGGCAATATAGGCAACAGTGATGGCGATGATGAAGATCTTTAGCTTCTTCTCCCCGTCTGGTCGGGCGGCCTTGCCTCCGGAGGAGACAGCCTCGGAACCCGAGCTCTCCTCCCTGACGCTCCCGCCAGACCTCGAGGCGAGCCCCTTGCGCCGACGCCAGAGGTAGATGAGCATCAGCCCCCCGCATATGACCATGTTGGCAACCTGGAAGACGACGCCAGTAACAAGCAGCGCGGAGCTGACATCAGCCAGCTGCATATTCTCCTCAGATCCCGATGTCGCAAACGCCGCCACGGCACCGCCCACAGCCTGGATGAGAATCGAAATGAAGTCGGTGCCGACGAAGACCCAGGGGTACAGCCGCGGGCGCAGCACCGACCACTCCCTCCCGTAGTGCAGGACGAGGTGCTTGAACGTGACGGAGATGGAGGCGGCGGCGAGGGTCGGGCCGAGGAGGAGGAAGAGCATCTGGACGACGAAGGCGCCGAAGATCCAGGGGTTGTTGGCGAGGACGATGCGCGCGGCGTAGCTCGCGAGCTCGAAGATGGTGCCCAGGCCGAGGTAGGTCGCGAAGGACCATGCCTTTGAGCGCCAGGCGAGCCATATCTGGAGAAACAGCGCGAGGGTAAATGCCGCGACGAAGAATGCACACGCGCCCACGGTGAAGTAGTCGCCGTAGAGGGTTGCCTCGACGGGGCACCGCGGAGAGACGCCGTCGCAGCTGTCGAAGGACGGCGGTTCGAGCTCGTTAGGGTCCATGATGGGTCTGGGTAATCGGTCTAGACAAATTCAACAAACAGAAAATAGAATGAAGAAAGGAGGGGTTGTTGGAAAGTTGCGGGAATCGTGCAGAGCCGATCGTTCCCAATAACACCCTCTTGATGCAACAGATCTATGTTGAAAAGGACAGTGTTGTAACGTTGAGAGACGGGAAGAACAGAGAAACAAAAACAGCATGCATCATACATCAGTATAGTACGAAAAATCCCCGTCAGCATGCCATGGTACGCGCAATCCATATCTCCACGTTTGGCAAATAATAGCCGTAAGCCAAGATGTTAGTGAACACCATTACCCGAGCTCGGGTTTCAGTTACGAATGCGAACCGAACGATACGAGCACAGCCCGCGGGAAGCGGAGCGGCGGAGCCAGCTCCTCATTAAACACACCTACCCGCCGCCCGCAATCGCTCGCTTCCGCAATCCCCAAGGAGAGAAAACTACGAATCATTTGTTGCTGTTTCTCTTTCCGCCAACGTCGAACATCAGCATTGGCGCTGCGCCCAAGGAATCCGCGGGGTCTTGGTACTCGCCCGAAGAACCCGATCTCGGTTTGTGTCTCTGAAATAACGACAAATACGAGTATTTGGGGCTTGGGGGTGACAACTCCGACTCCAATATTTCTTCCTCCGCCAACCCTTTTCGCGAGGGGTTGAGATTCTAGGGTTACAGCACCGCCATGGAGGCCGTCGCCGACAGCAGCTCGTTGAATATATCAAAGAGACCCCATCGCAAGTCTAAGCTGGGCTGTAAGACATGCAAAAAACGAAAGATAAAGGTTCGTCCCATCTTCCCTGTCGTCCTGTCGTTCCCTGCATTGGCGTCCTCGCCGTCTCCCCTCGCCGTCTCCCCTCCCTTCGAATCTGTTATCCCCTGGAGGCGCCCGACTCGACCCAGTACGGCGCAGCCCTCCGTGCATATCTTGGCAGTGGACCGAGAGAATGAGATCCATGGCGACTCGAACGCCGCATGATCCGATGTGCTTCGCCTGAGAACTGACGCGTACGTCCCAAGTGCGACGAGCTTAGACCGGCATGTCGGAACTGCGTCCGGCACCTGGTCGCATGCGACTTTCTGAAGATCCACTCCCGGCCGCCGCCTCCGACATCCCCGGCCCGGGACATCGGAGGCGGCGTCGGCATGAACATCGCCCTCCCCCGACCGTCCACCGGCGACGCCAACAGCAACAACACAAGCCCAGAATACACCCCGCTCCCGCTTCCGCTCCCGCCCGCGGACCAGGCCCTCAACTTCGTCGACCTGGAGCTAATCCACAACTTCACGACCTCCGTCTACGCGACGCTGTCGACGGACCCGGTCGTCCGGCGCATGTGGCGCGTCTCCGTGGTGCGCCTGGCGCTGCGCTGCGAGTACGTCATGCGCGCGCTGCTCTCCGTCTCGGCGCTGCACCTGGCGCACCGCGTCCCCGAGCGCAAGGAGGCGCTCGTCTCGAGGGCGCTGCTGTACCACCGGCTCGCGAGCCGGGAGGCCATGGAGCTGATGAACGCGGTGGACGAGAGGAACACTGAGAATCTGCTGCTGTTCTCGCTGCTGACCATCTTCTTCGGTGAGCTCCCCCTATCGTCGCTTCGACCCTTCGGGGTGAGTTGATGTCTTTGAACACATGTACTGACTAGAGATAGCCCTGGCCTCTGGGCGATACCTCAAGGAGTCCGTCGTGACGTGGGAGTCGGCCTTCCCGGACTGGACGTTCCTCCTCTCCGGCGCGACGTCCCTCATCAGGCTGCTCAACGATACGGCCTACAACGAGTCCCGAAAGCCCATTATCAGGACGACGTACGACGGCCTGCTGACACCCATCATCACCCACGCCACAGAGCGATTCCACGCCGCACGGAAGCAGCCCTACGCCAACCCAGATGCCCTCGAAGAACTGAGGGGGCTCATCGGCGAGAACTGCGCGGACGCGGAGCTTCTGGCCGTATACGAGCTCGCCATCGATGAGCTGCGGCATCCTCTGTCTCTCGCGCTGCGCAGCGGTGACAGCGACGGGACCGAGATGGATATACTCGACATGTTCATCTGGAAATACTTCGTCACCGACGACTTTCTACCGCTACTTCGGAACCCTCGCGAGCGGCAGGAGGCCGTTGCCATATACGCCCACTTTTGCATTGTGCTGAAGCGTCTCGAGAGCCAGTGGTGGCTGCAGGGTTGGGCGACGCACCTGATATCCCAGGCGTGGGAGCTGCTCGACGAGAACCATAAGCTGTGGATTCGGTGGCCGATGGAGGAGGTGGGATGGGCGCCTCCGGGTTAGGCGTGCTGTTGGGGATTATTGTCTTAATCTGATAACTTGAGAAGGGCCGAGATGTCTCGGGCTCACTGAAGATGAGATGAGTTGACTCTGCGAAGTCCCGACTCTGCGATCCATCGTTTTCTCCTCACTAACAAGTATTGTGACGATCTACAACAATCTTCCCGTTGTTCACCATATCTCAACCGAGCCTTTCCAAAAATAACGGTCTACTCGGCATAATCTCGACCGAACGCTCGTGGTAACGGCACCGAAATAGTGGCCGGCGCCGGGATCCACCGGGCCGGCAGTGGCCGGCAGCCAGTCCCCACTTGCCGATCAGCACGGACCCACGCGGCAGCGGGATGACGTCGCAGCCCGCAATCGAGATCTTTGGGACCGGTTTTTGGGGGTCTCCAGGCATCTGCTCCCACTCAAGCCACTTCTCATCCCACCTGTTTCACAGGTCATTAACTGTTATTACTGACAGAGGTATCTATATTTCCCGTGGTCAAATCCTACAGCCTCGTCGATCTCGACGAGGATCAAGGCTCCATCACCCTGGACCGTCATTCCATCCCACGGATGCGTGGCGTGCGAGCAGTGAGCCCTCCAAGGCCCAAGTGTGGCTGCCAACTTCCCTGCTCGCTGCGCCGATGATGTCTTCGCAGGGGTCCAGCTTCTGCCCTCACCGGGTTGCCGTGACGGGGGTCCTCCCCGGCTCTGCCTATGGCATCCCGCGCCGAAGGCCTCCATCACGGACCCGTATGACGTATCCATGAGCATCATCAGCCACACGCACGCTCGCACGCGCCGCTGGAGAGGGATGGGATGGATGGGCGAGTGACGACTCTGACGAAGCCTACGTCTATATGCTGAGGCTGCCGCCTGGGAGGGTTTATATGAGGACGCAGGGTGCTCGTCCGCTTTGAGGCGTTCATCCTGTTGATCTCTCCATCCTTCTATCGATCCTGTAATACACCTACAAACGAAATAGTACCAAATCCATCACCAAACACTTGTATTACCTCGAAAACATGGAGTGGACGAAGCAGACATACAACCAGCAGTACGAGAAGTGGGTTCCTTGGCTCGAGGACATCTACCTGCGATGGTTCACCAAGGACAACAAGGCTAGCTACACCACCAAGGGTAAGCCCCATCATCCTCCGTCTTCAGTTCCGCTGGCTCTTTGATCGCTCCAGAAGATAGAGCCATCGCTAATGCTCTCCTCCCCCAGACACCCTCGGCAAGACCAAGGTGACGGGCGTCGAGCAAGTCGACACCCTCCAAGACGGCGTCCACAACCTCGCTGCCGGCCAGGTCGGCCAGGGCGGTCTCCTCCAGCCGGTCGGCGACCTGGCCTCCAAGGAGGGCATGAACCGCGCCGAGCGCCAGGGCAAGGACGATGAAGGCGGCTACGTCCCGACCGCCGTCCCGGGTGCCTCCGGAGCCAACACGGTCGTCGGGGGTGTCGCTGACGGTGGCAAGACGGTCGCCGGCAAGACCACCGAGGGCCTCAAGGGCGCCGGCGGCTACGTTGGCGGTCTCTTTGGCGGCGGCAAGAAGGAGCAAAAGTAAACTGTCCTACGTGTCGTTTAGCCTGTTGCCTTACGCGAACTCGACGCGCGCTGTCAAATTACGCGCTAGACGTACCATATGAATTCGGACAAGGGGGGATGATAGCAGGCGTTGGTTAATCTGTCATTTTGAATAGCCGTTTTCCCTTTTATGTTAGTTTTATAATACCCACCACCTTTGGTTCGCTGGAAAAAATGAGACTACTGCTCGTTTCGGAATCGTCTTGCCCCTGAAAAAAAAAGTGACACTACGGCTCGTCGGGAGGGCAAACAACGAAAACCCCAGACTGGACGTGGCGCCCCTCCCGATCTCCCCCCAGGTTTTTGTTTGCCAATTCTTTGTTCCCTCCCAACGTCAAAAGGGGGGGCCTAAAGGTAAGGGGGGGCAAGCTCTGCTGTCTAGGTCGATCACCGACCGTTTGCTTGTCTTAAGGGGGAGGGGACATTGGTTGGCGGCTTGTGGCGCGCCCGTTCTATAATGCCATCTCACGCCGTTTGCTCGGCTGGGCACCGGGGCTTATGAGTGTTTTCCGCCTCTTGGTAAACAAAATCTTTCGGGATACCCTTCTCCTACCCCCCTCGCCCCTTTACCAATCTTTTCTTCAGCATTCGTTACTCTCTTTACGCTCTTTTTCTTGACCTCCTGATGATCAGTTCTCCAGCGAAGCCCGAGCTGTGTTCGCGTCGCGGTGCCGCCGACTCTGCCCTGCTTTTTACCGAGATGAAGGACGAGAGCCGACGGGCCGGCCGCCTCGGCGTGCGCTCCCTGACGAAAAAGACGGCCGACCTCTTCCGCGGCCTCGCGAGCAGGGCCATCCACGCTCCCTTCAACGAAGCCATGTTCGGGGCCGAGGAGGCCCAGAGGCCCGACAAGCGGCTGTACGAGAGCGCGTCCTCGTCGGAGACGACCCTCGACCCGTCGGTCTGGAGCGGCGGCGGCGCCAAACCGCGACGGCAAGAAACTGCGCCGACGACGGCGATGATAACGGCACCGGCGGCGCCCGCGAAGAAAACGCAGCACGACCAGCTCCAGACGAAGCTCTTCGGCGCGCTGCCCGCGGAGGTCCGGGAGATGATATACCAGGAGCTCTGGCGCGGGTCGGGCATGGGGCAGCACATCATCCGCACCGAGGCCGGGTATGCGCACGCCAGCTGCGTTGTCTATCGGCCGGCGGACCACGACGAGGACGGAGGCGGCACCGGGCAGCAGGAGGGAGGAGAAGGGGACGCGCCGTGGGGGTCGATGTGGATGGCTCCCGATCCGCGGGGGTCGGTGCCGCTGTGGTACAAGCGGGAGATGTCGACGTGGTGCGACCACTGGCGGTGCGAGGAGGCGCGGGAGTTGCGGGAGATATGGCGGGATATCGGGCGTGGGAGGGCGGCTTGCCGGTGCGTTGAGGCCGAGTCCTGGACGGCTTTTATGCCTATGATGTTGACCTGCAAGCGGATGTAAGTCTCGCACATCGGTTCAGCGGAAAGAATGGCGGGTGACTGACATGCAAACGAACAGGTACTCGGAATGCGTCGCGTCCATCTATAGATCCCTAACCTTCACCATAACCGACATCGCTGTGGCGCGAAACCTCTTCGGCCTCCGGCGCCGCGGGGGCCTTCCTCCCCGCCACGCGCCCAGGCGCATCAACCTCTCGTTCCGGCGACAGGTCGACGAGGGCAGCAGCTTCGACGAGTGGGTAGAGTCGTGGAGCGCGGTGCTCCGGCTCCTCGACTCACCCGGTCTGGCGTCCGTCCGGCTCTGGCTCGATAGCGACGTATACTACGAACGGCACTGGCTATCTGCGCCGGCCAACGTGCTCCGCCGCGTGCCCGAGGCGCTGGCGCACAAGGTCGCCGTCAGTCTGCCGCCGGACGGTCACCGGGACCGAGAGCGGGGCCGAGGCGGGGCGGGGCCGGTGTGGTTGAGGGGACTGGATGAGGTACCGGCGCCGGAGGGGGCGCGGGGGCAGCAGCAGCAGGGGGCGGTGTGTTTCGGGGTGAGACGGGTGACGGGCTGACGTGGAGGGGGTCTGGAACGCCGGGGACTTTCTGGCGAGGCGAGATGCGAAGGGTGGGAAGCATGTGATGAATCGGGCCCGACTGGTTGGAGAGTTGGAACGTGGTGTACGGGTGTGATGGGACGAAGGAGGGGGCCTAGAACCTGAGAGGCTGCGTAAGGCCAGTAGAGTTCCTCACGTCGCCAGGTACACGCCGCCGGCGGTTCCTCCGCCGACCTCTCAGATGCCTCCATCGCCGCGGACATCCAAGGCCAGATGGGATCCCCGGTTCACGCTCACAAATACTCTACATGTACACGTACATACCAGCTTTCATGGGATACATACACATGCTTATTGCACTTGTAACACCCAACTCGGTCCCAAACGACATGCAAAAGTCCGCGGCAAAAGGGCCCTGACTACTACAGCCTGCCTTGGAACCGGACGATGCGAGTAAGCTTGACGCATCGCGTACAGCGAGCCAACCCAACGGCAGCCCCGGTGCGTCTTCGGCCCTTATTGTCCCACGTCGCATCCAACCGGGGGGCGAGGTTCGCTGGCATGCTTCCCTTTCCCTGAGGCGGGCTGGGCTGGAAAGCTTGAATGAGGCGAGGCAACCCCGGCGGGGTATCTTTCGGGCGAGAAGCCAGCGTAACCTAAGCTTACTGTGCAATGTCGTGCTTTTTGGCCTCTGTCGGCCGTTTATCGCGAGGACGAGCGGAAGCTCACGGAATGTTGTCGTTGTCTCTTGTCTCTTGTCATGTTGTCATGTTGGCTGTCGTGGTTTCGTTTCATTCAGCGGGACAGAGTCATGCCAACATCGGATACCGGGGATTCGATCCCCTGTCGTCGTCGGGGCATGGGCAAGGGCAACACTTCGAGGAGGAAAACCTCCAGGCGGTAAGCTGTTGTTAAGACATTGTAAGCAAACTGAGGCATCGTGAACACGTCCCCCCCGGACCGATATATCGATTGACCAGGAGACTCCACCAAGCGGGTCCCGGCCGGAGCGAGACGAATGAGTTGGAAAGGCATGGCTCCCGGAGGTTTGTTGGTTCTTCGCAAAATATCCGCCGGAGAGTCTGGGGGGCGGTTCCGGCCCCGGGGACAGCCACACCAAAGAGTCACCCGCGCGGATGAGTCGACTTTTCAGGCACAGGAAGTTGGGACTGAGTAATCGTCGTTGATGCCGGCCGCTGTCCTTAACCGCTGCAAGCATTGTGCCATTTCCTCTCTTCTTCTCCCGTCTTCTTCCGCTCGTGTACTTTACAACTAGCCAGTTCCAAGCTCTTCCATTTCGAATTTCAAAGGTGCCGGTGAAGCCGCTTCAGAGACATGCCAAGGGGGTTCCTCTGAGCCCCGGCCGAGAATGGCAGAACGAGACGGTGGGGAGGCGAAAACCCAAGCTCCTTCATGCGCGAGGCGTGTCCAGGAGAGCGGATACCCCCCGGCCCGAAGTGGGACTTGTGTGTCGGTCGGATCGGAATCTTAACTGTTGATCGGCGGCCTTTGGTGTTTTCTTTTCGCGCGAGGGGTTTACTATTGTCAAGAATCGTATATGCGCACGCTCGTAGGGGTTGTATGGGCACTCTTGTCCCTCTTGTATTGATCATCGATTGTGTTCTTCTCCCTGTTCTCGCGCGCGAGCACCCCTGACATGCAAACCACTAACTCCGATATATCGCGTAAACGCCGAAGTGTACGTGCGCCTTCGCCCAGGCCACACCTATGGCCCTACCATTCAACAACTATCTGGAACTAACTGTCAGATTACGTGACTTTGAGCCGCTGGCGCGCTACGCCGTATGGGCGGATTTCGGCGTTTGACGAGGCCGAGGGCCGCTCCGGAACAACGTTTCGGCGGCTCCGAAAGGCCGCGGCCGCGTTCGAGGGGTTCGAAGGCCCACAACGCCGTCAAGGCGAAAAACGCGTTGATGGCTGTAGGATTACACATACGACGAATACGTACAATATTCGCAAAATCTGACAGATCCCTTATCAATAAACACACATTAAAAACGCTAAGTTCCTTCATAAAGGACTAGCACTAACATACATGGCGGAAGCCCACCACAAAGAGGCTCTGCCAGGGGCTCACGGGAGAGACGGTCTTGTTCCCAAAGGTAAGGAGCACACTAGGTATGCAGAAGGAAAACACCCAGGAGCAGGAGAGCAGGGGAGGGAGCCTTGGTGTCGGAGCGATTTGATAGCTTAAACTTGCTTTTCGGGATCCAGAAAAGCCTCAGCCCGCACATTCATCTGCCGACTTTCCTCCTCTTCCGGCCGACGAGAGAAAGAAAATCAAGTTTTCACGGTGCGGCGGGAGGGATGTAGGAAACGGGCCTAGCCTGGTGGTTGTGAGGTGCCCTTTTCGGGTCCGAGATGGAGCACTTTCCAAGGTTATGCAGTTAGTCTACCTGCGGGTGCTTCTACTAGTCGAAGAGACGGGGGATGGAGCTGCTTGTGTGTATGGTACTGTATCATTGGCAGAGGGGAAGATGGAATCCAAAAGCTGTTGGGGATCCCTGAGCACATCACACGCCGGAGGGGATGAGCAAGCGCGGTGCAGCAGATGGTCCGGGTCCCCCGCCGTGTGCACGAGCGGGGCGTTGAGGGAAAAGGTGACATGAAGCTATTCGCACTTTTGTCTTAGGGTGGGGGGCCGGGGAGGAGCGTGCGCTTTGGTGACAGATGTAACGCTGCGAGAAGCGCGCCAAACTCGATCGAACCGAAATGGCATCCCCCTCACCGAACCCATCTCGAATGTAATCCTTGTTCGTCCCGATGCCACGTCGCCATTCGCGAGGTCGAGAACGATCCATCTCAACACCATAGCTCAGGTTCACGATGCAAGGCCATGACTACGCTCGAGAGCTTCCTGCTTGCGTTCGTCGCAAGTCGTTCCATCGGACCATCTGGGCACTGAGCGCATTACATGCCCCCCGCCCTGCAATGTAAGCATACCCTGTCTGCTCGAGCTCACATGAGCTAGCGCACCCTCTTCGGCGAGTGTAGTGTAGATGGTGGCTGGCGAGGATTGGGAACTCAGTCTCTAGCTGCCGAGCCTACCGCATCTGGGACAGACGCCGTCCAGGGGGGGACGCGGGCGCGGGCGCTGACCAGGAGCCAGGACCGCGATGCTGGGATCCAAAAGGCACCAGGAACAGGCGGATGTGCGGACGAACAGACTCGCTCACGCCATCAGCTAACTCCGGTAGTTCGAAAAAACCGAAGCCGGAGCCAGTTCTACAATGCAATGTCAAAGACCTCTCGGTCTTCTGCATGTAAGCCGGCGGGAGAGCTTTGGCCCGGCGGTGGCCCTCCCAGCATCTCCCGCCGCTACTACTTTTTGACGCCGTGACGGTTGGGGATTACACAGTCCGTCTGGCGGCGCGGGAGCTGTCAGAGTCGAAATCTGGATCGCTGGTGCGGAGGAAGTGTAACAGGCCGGCCCGGGGATAAGAGGGATTCGGCGGGCGTGAGTGATGACTCGGACGTCGAGCAACGTTCGATAGATTGCTCGAGAGTCAAGTCAGTTCCAACATTGGCCGCGTACGACACCCAAGCCCGCGATATCTGCTCAATGTACCCGCGACGGTGAGCGAATACCGACGGGTCCCGTACGTACTTGCGGGGGAGAAGCCATGATCCCTGCGAGCCGGAAAACACCTTGATGGACGCAAACGGAGATGCCACGGGCGAAAGAGTCGAGCCGAGTCGGTTGGCGCCGAGGAAGAGGCCGTATGTACCCTATATCGCGCACATTATGGCCCCGAGGGATTCAGATGGGCTCTTTGGTTCTTTTGATCTCTCACTGTTTGTCTTCTGTCAAGGCCAAGGAACAGGGCATGTTGGCGATAACGAGGTGCCATTATAGCCCCCCCTCGCTCCTCTTTTGACGCCGCCATGACGTGCCGCTTACCACCGTCGCGAAGCCGCTACCTTGCTCCAGGATGAGGCATTCGCACGTAGAGTGCCGTAATGTAGAGCCGTCGAAGCGACCCCTCCCGAGCGGTCTCGGGAAGGCGTTCGTCCGTGTTGAGGGCGGCCTGTAATGATAGACGTCTTAATTCTGAGCTGAGCGATTTGACGCGGTTGAGTTGCATTCAGCGCCAGAGCTAGAGACGAGGATCCATTGTCTAGGTCTTCCATCACCGTCTCTATCTGTCTCCTCCAAAAGTTCATGATGAGGCATTGTACATATGACCAGGGGGAAGAGCATCCCCCTGTCCATGTCAATCAACTCCCCCACCGCCGAGGTATTTTTCAATCTGGAGATGCCAGACATGATCTGATTTGTGGTTTTTTGCGCCGGCCGGCTCAGCTGCTCCTCCTTGCTCGTCCTCCCGAATGCGGAGACCGGCAGCCTCGTGGCCACGCACGCAAACAAACACACAAGAGATGGGGTTTCCGTCTGCAGAAGCAGGCTGCGAGGCGTTATTATTGCCCTCACTTGGACAGCACTTTGCTCTTGGCCAAGCATACATGGCTTGACCGGGTGGTAAAAAATGCCGCTGATAGGACTCTAACGCTGCACTTACTGCGCTCTGTGCTTGGAAGTATCATGCGTACAACTACTTCCAGAATACCAGATTTCCCTCTAGCTGGGTACATGTAAGGCAAGGCAAGGCAGGGTAGGGGTGCCATGGCGTGGCGTGCATGGGGGAGCTCTCTGCTTTCGTCGTGGGCTTTCGCTGCACAGCTCATTGTCTCTCCGCTCTCCACCACCGCCACGATATCTGCCGACTTTATTAGACTTCAGGTCGAGATGCCGGAGCAGCCAGCCTCTACTACCCAAAAGAGCTCTCGCATACCAGTACAGCATAATAGCACAGACAGAACATATTCACGGGTAACACGTACCACGCAAACCCGCCGTGGCTTGCACCTGTCCCCCGCATTCGATCGAATCCCTCCCCAAGCCTTCCTTCTCTCTTCGCCTTGGCCTTTCGTTCAGGCCATGCCTTCTTGGCGTCCCCCTCCGCCGGTGTGCAGAGCAGGACGCCATCAGACCGAAATATCCTTGGCCCGGGCACCATGACGACGCGCATAAGGTAGGTAGGTAAGTAGAGCAAGATCAGGCCTTGCTTGCTTGGGCATCCGCAGCACCAGCTCTCTCCCGCCCCGAGACATGCGGCAGCCTCTTCAGCCCTCGTGGCAGCATCTCGCAGGGTGGTGAGAGGGGGATGCGACGTCGGCGGGTGAATGGGTGTATTGGTCCATACATATACAATAAACCGGCCAGGCTGGCGATGGCCTCTCTTGGGGGGCCAGTGACGTGATGACCTCTTTGGTATGATAATTGGTCAAGAAGGCGTCGACAACAATTCACCCGAGAGGTGAGTCGGACTCCCAAGTCCGATAGGTAGCCCTGCCAAGCTGAACGACCAGTCCCAACAGATGCATCTTTTCGCTAGCGCCCACGACGATAGCTGCAAAAAGGATGGACGGGGAGAGGGACCGTCCTATCACGAACCTCCGTCTTGCCAAGGGTTGGCGGTGGTGGTCTGGGTAGGCAACTTATTCTCTCCCACTCCTCTGCCCATCCCGCGGGGCCACTAAGACGAGACATGGCGCACCCGTCGAATTTAAGGTAAGACGATGGGGGGATACGGTACCCATTCCGCGGAGGTGGTGTGTGGTGGGCGCCTGGCACGCAAGCATGTCCGGGGTTCTGTGAGGGAAAACAGATATCGTGGCTTGACAGCCGGACGGGGGTTCAGATAAGAGGCGCTGAGCCTTTTCTGAATGAGGTTGTTTGAATTTTCTTTTTTGCGCTTTCCGCGTGCGTCGGGGGAGCTCCATGTCTGAGTCGTCTTTCTCTCATCCGGTTGCTGTTTACACCGACCGCCTATCGGCATGTACACGATGGAGGCATGCTAAGTCAACCGAAGATAGAGCTAGAGCTGGAGCTGGAGCTTCCTCGCGGCACTCTTACCTTCCCGGGCTACATTAGTAGTACCCGAGGATCTCGCATGCGGTAGGCGGGCTTGGTGTAAGTTTTCGAGGCAGCCGTCATATCACCCGCATGGATCATCGACGCAAAGAGAAGAAGGCATTGCAGCTCGGGTCACTGCTTTGTCGCCGGTGCTTCCCCAGATTTTTTTGCAGTTGTGCTCATGCAGAGGCCGTGCTTGTGCAGCGCGCATATCCCTCCCCTCTTCCTCCCTGAACTGCGTTCCGAAAAGGAAAAAGAAAAGGGAATGAACGGGAGGGCCGAGCAGATCTCTTTTCTTCTTGCGCGGCCCTTGGGTCTGGCATCCTCCGTGCCCCGTGTCTGATACGGTCGCTGCGGTGTCGCAAGCCCGCATGCAAAGTCCGAGAGGTGCGCCGTCTATCATCCGTGAGCTTTTACCAGCCGTTGACCGAATGCGGACAGCAGTCTTTGCGGCATCCGTTTTGGGCGAAGGAGGGGGGGGTTGGTAGTTCTCTGCCCGAGAGCGTTCCTGTTCCCGGCCTGCATGAAGCACAACTCAGGTGGTCGCGATGGGTGAGTAAGGAAACAACGCGACGGAGGCACGAGAACCACCTGGTCCGGACATCACGGGGTACGATGGTGGGCCGGGGGGTCTCGCGACACGGGTGACAACGTTGTGTGCTTGGGTTGCGCCGTGCCTTACATGCAACATGTCGTCCGTACCACGAAGCCGGCCGAGCCGGCGGGTGTAAAGCAAAGTATCATGACCACTATACATGAGGCTTTGACTGAGAAGGGATGGACGACGATAGTAGGTATTCACTTTTGATGCAGGAATTGGAGAAAAAAGCCAAGTTTCCGGACCCCTGTCTCCACCTCATCTACCTCTGCATTCCGCGAACGAGACATGGTCGGATATTGCGTGAAGGGCAGGGTGGGAATGACAACAACGACGGGATGAGGTGGTCGCTCAACGTCGCAGGAAGACTCTGGGGCGTTGTTTCGAAATTGCCCCCTTTCCGTTCAACGCTGATCGCACGAAACGGCCAGACCATCTGTGAGATGGAGGGCAAGAAGAAGGACGAAATACATCATCGCAATATAGACGTAGAGTTATCGACTGGCATCTCTCCACGTTTTGGTAGGCGAACCGGCCGAGAGGACCGCCCGGTTCGCCCACCACCCCCATGCCGTTGTGGTGTCAGTGAGCCGAGCCGCCGCCAGCACCACCCGGGCATGGTCCACCAAGAGGTGCCTATCGGACTGATAAAAACCTTGGAACGAAGGGCTTTTGATGTGCTGGAGCGACTGGAGACTGATGACAGCGGGTTTGGGGTATAGAACGGACGTGATATTGATGGGTTATCCTTGGAAGACTTCGTTGTCACTCCCGCGGATTCAGACGTCACTGTTGCTGTTGGTTTGATATCATCCTGTAAGGATTTTTTTCGCAATGCCGTTCGCAAAAAACCTGTAGGAAAAGGATAATCAGTTGGAAGGGATGGGGAATAACTGTGGAAATAAACCTGCGCGAGAGCCAAGAAACCAAGAAGCCAAGAGCCAGTTCCTCTCCCCGAGAGCGAAGCACTCGGAGGACGGCCGGCCGAGTATCGTGGGTCCTCTTGGCGGAAGGCGAACATTCTCTCCTTGATGGTGTTGTTGTTTGCCTCCGGACTCCATAACTGTTGGTCATGTTGATCACCCTCCATTTCCTCTTGGAGTAACTGCATGCTCACCGGAAAGCAATTGCGTCGAGAGCCCCATCCCCCACCGTGGGAAGAAAAAACTTCTATGGGTACTCGGAGAAGGAATGGAGACCTGGTTGCGCGGCGCGGCGCGGCGCGGATTCGGAGGAGTCCCTCTTTCGCGTGAGGCGCGAAGGCGTGAAAGCCTCCTTGCCTTTCTCCCCTCCACCACCCTGGTAAACGCCATAAAATGACCCATGTTGGTTGTGGAGTGCAGGTTCGCAAATGCATGCACGTAAGGCGGGCGCGCGAGGATAGGTGCATGTAGAGATGGGCTGAGGCTTTCCCCCCAAAGCCCATGTTCCTCGTTGCGTGTGTTCTGCATGGTCCTTACTATGGCCCCTCTCTCATGACCTTTGTCTTTGAGAGAGATGAGAGCAAGGCGTGAAACCAAACTGAAAACGATGCCATTCACGCCAGCCTCGCTGACTGTGCATGGGGATGGATTGTGATATTGGGGATTGGCATTGCATTGGCGCCGCATCGTGGCACTGGGCGGCGGCGGGGGGGAATAAGCTGCAGCCTTCCCTCCTCCTCCTCCTCGGCCGGCATTGTGCCTGTGCTCGACAGGCGAGGATAGATGGCAAACATGAGATTCTTCAGACAGCATCGCTTTCTTGTGTTATGCTGCCCATGCTCACAAGCCCTGGCTTATCGTCGTCTGTACCCCACTATCGTACCTACACACTAGGCTCTAGAGGAGAGAGTGCAATTTCGTTGCTTCGTTCCGAATAGGTATCCCGAGGGGGGAGAGAGAAGACCATGTGCCGAGCTTGCGCTCTCGCTTGTGTTGTTGTTGTTGTTGTCACGTCAAACCTTTTCCCCACGTCGAGGGGACTCGATATGATCTGAGGTTTAGACGTGGAAAAGGGACAAGGCAGGACGTGTCATCTGTCACCTCGCACGACGATGTTGGCCGTCCACCGTCTCGTCTCCTTGTGCGAGCGGCGGTTGTATCAGGAAGGCCGGCGTCCATCAGTCCTGTCTGTCTGCTGTCTTGTCTGTCTCTGCCCGCGAGGGGGGATGGATGCAGGCGGGCGATTGCCGCATCTTACATCACAATCATATAATTCCCCGTCTCGTCTCGTCTCTGCTGCCATGGAACGGTGACCCTCCACTGCTGCTAACCCCTGGCTTCTCTCTGCCACTCGTGGCGACACAAGAAAAACGGATGCCCTGGAGGAGTTCCAATGTTTGGTCGCCTTCCCCACCAAGGCTCAGAACACGCCTCGGCAGTCGATTTCGTACGATGCAAAACCAGCCAAACGGAGGTGTTGAGTCTCGAGATCGCTGGTCTTTGCGCCGCGGCGGCGGCGGATTCGTTCTGTCACTGAAGACGAGACAAGGGGAGCGGAGGGAAGGGGGTGGTTTGTCTCATGGTGTCACTGAAGGATTCCGGAGCGTGCTGTAAGGGCTTCTCGAAAACAGGTTACCTCGCGCCTTGGGGGGACGGAGCACAGAGCGCAGAGCTCATCGATCCGATCTCAATCGGCCCCCAAGAAAACAGGGAAACCAGCTGTGAACGGAGAGGCATATATCATGCGGGTGGAGGATCAGCATGGCGTTTATCATCCCGTCCGCCGGGGACTCGACTGCACCACTACCTTAATGTCGTGCTGCGTCGGAGGAGAGTCCAGCGGGGGGTAAAACAGGGACAGGAGCGTTATCAACAGGGGACGGGGCGGCATAGAATGCTACAGTCAGTGCTTCCTCTCTGCTACGGCGAGGCATTCATGGATGGGTTGGAGGAATGGTCCGTGATGATGGCGATGAAGATGATGAAAGAATAGGTCGCACAAGAAAGCAGAGGCAGGGAAAAAACCCTGGAGATCGTCAGCGCGTCCAGCAAGGCGGACATTTTACGCAAAGAACGAAGATCAGTGATGTTCAGGCCCCTCCCCCCCGTCTCCCCTCCACGGAGACATTGCCATTGGCAGTAGAGGATGCGAATTCGAACCCCTTGCGCAGCGAAACGGTTCCCGGCAAACTGCACATCTTCAGTGGGCTCCCTTCTTCTCCCCCCCCCCCCCCCTGGTAGCGCTGCACCGTCCGGTCACCACATTACATCAACAGCCCGCGGCGGAGAGAGGTGATTGGGCCGGTAGCGTTCTTGTTTGGCGTTCTGCCAACGCTAGGTTTTTAAGGTAGTGTCCATAGTTTGTACACTAGGAGTCGTGGGATTTTGATGTCGACAACCTGCTCCCGGGGGGTGGGACGGGTCGGGCGGTGGGATTTCCTCGGCGGATTAGGGACGATCGATCGAGATTTGAGTCCTTCTCTCACTGTCTGTCTCTCCCTTCTGAGAGATTCCACCGAGAGTGAGTTGAGTACTCGGACTTTTCTGGAAGTTATTGATCATGCAATGGAATTGAAGAGAAAAGTCCAGGAGCAAAGCATCCGGAAGGCCGGGTTAGAACGGGTCCCCCGTATGCGCAGATAATTGAAATGACAGTACCTACAGACTGAAGGTGAGTGAAATTGAGAGTGAGTGAGGGAAAGAGTGTGTGAGTGAGAAGAGGGGACCACTCAACCATGACAGGCTAGCAACAGTCGAGGGGCTACGGCGGCAGCTGGCCAATCGCAGAGGCGAAGGGGAGCACACACTCACACGTCTCTCTGTCTGCTTTTCTCTACGAGCTTGCCCCGGCACCGGGCGCATGCAACGTTGGACCGGGGCCCTTGTCACCCTGTCACCTCGTTCTTGGCCTCTTTCTGCTTCTCTCTGGAGTCTCTCTGCTGGCGCTCGACTGGCGCTGGACTGGCGCTGACGCCGCCGCGTTGCTGGTCATGCTGGTGTTGTGTTCACCACCATCATTGAATCGGTCAAGGAACTCTCAAGGTCAACCCTGAACCCTGAACCCTGGACCTTGCCCATGTTTCTCTTGTCACCTCCCCACCCCTGCCTTGTCGACGTCCCTCTTTCTTGTCCATCCCACTCTCGCTGCCCTGTGCCCGTGTGTCTGCTCTAGCGTCTGCGTAACCATGGTGGCCGTCCGTCGTCACAATTCGGTCTTGCTTGCCCTCTTCCGCATGGCGGCGGCATCCCATTTGATCTTACCCGCGGCCATCTACAGTGGCCTTCGAAGCGATATCTCTTGCTGCGTAGGGATATGTAGTCCGCGCAGTCTTCCTACGTGAGTCTCTCATTCATGCCTGCTTTTACATTCCTAGCTCGTTGGTTGCTTATTAGGTCTACCTTTCGGACTGCCCTCGAAGAAAGAAAGACACACTGGTTTTTACTGCTTTTTACCTACCCCATACGAACACACACACTTCTTATCCGAAGCGCCGTGTCTTTGGAGGGTGTGTGTCTCGCCTGCATTACCTTATCTCTGGGGTGGAATCGCATCACGCACATCACCGCAACCAAAACAAAACAAGCCGGCTCGGCTCCCTCGTGTCCTTCACCTCCCTCGTTTTCTTTTCCCGCTATCGACAATACGTGCCTCTATCCGTACTCTCTTCGTCGTCCATCGTCGAGTATCCCACCTTACCGCCCTGCCGGTTCCCTCCTCAGGCGTGGCTTGGCTTGGCCTGTTCGCTCTCGGGAAAGCCGACCAGCTCCTCCCTAGGTGCTCCCCACTACGCTAGGGAAGACTGCGCTGCACTGCACTGTGCTAGGTGCACAGGCGCTGGCAGCAAGGTACCTTGCGAGGCGGCGTAGGTACCCCGGCCTTGTCCTGTCCCGCCCGAGTCCCCTTCCATTACCCGAGCTCTCTGACGGGGAGGGGCACGCTGAAGGCTGGGAGGATACGCGCTACAGCATCACTGTCCACCAAAAAGCTGTCGGGCCTCCGCTGCGCTAGAGAGCCGAGCTGAGGTCGCCGAAGTATCTCTACAGCACGTTTTACCGCGGACGGGTACTTGTGTATCTCCCCGTTCCCTCGCCGTAGGGCCCAACAATTCCGCCCCGTTCGACCCGCGCTAGGTACCTATCTAGGTACCTTACTCGCCGCGCTAGCGGGCCAGCAACAGCTCAGCACCAGAACAGCGCCTGAACTTGACGGGAGGCACGGCGCCTCAGCTCAGAGCTGGGATACGTAGCACTTGCCTAGTGTACATCCCACGCCGTACCGCACCCACAGGGCAAAGACAAGGTACCTGCCGTAGGTATTATTACCTCGCCGGCCCGACTCACTTTCTCTGCCTCGTTCCTCCCGCTTTCTCTCTCTCTCTTCCATAACCACCACCACCCGTCGACATCACCACCACGACTTCTTCTTCTTCCCTCCCACCCCGACGGGCGACACCTCCCTCCCATCTTCAGTCAACCTGGATCGCCCGGGGAGGAAGCAAAACACCGTTTCAACCAGCGTCTAGAACGCACCGCAGCCGCAGCATTCAGTCTGCCGAGTCTGGCTGGCCCCCCCCTCCATTCGAAAAACATCACCACCACCACCATATTCCACAACCATAGCCGCCAAGGCACAGCATTTCTACCATGTTAGATCCATCGTCGGTTAGACGACAGCAGCACATGGACTCGTCCGCCGTCTACTCCCACTCCCGCACACGCACGACCTCCTCCAACACATTCCCCCTCGCCATCCAGAGCCCGACGCCGACGCATCTTGCCCAGGCTCCTGGTGGCCTCCAGTCACATTCACGGCGTTCTCCCTCGGTGAACACCTTCAGCACCGCCTCGAGCATACCCCCGCCCGCTGCGTATCGCACCTCTCCCACCACCGACCTGCGCCGTTCGACCTCGTCACGCTCAGGCGGAAGCATCACCCAGCCGACCGGCTACGTCGCTCTCCTCCGCAAGCAGAAGGCCACCGTATGGTGCGATCGTGCCCAGTATGAGGACCCGCGTCTCCTCGCCCAGCAGCGTGCCGCCAAGATGCGAGCAACCCTCGAGGTCATCGGCGGCCAACAGCGTGTCTCCTCGGGCCTCACCGCCGCCTCCGGCAGGACGAGCACCGGCATCTCCGCCACGGGCAAGGTAGCAGCCAAGATTCGCCACCATGGCAAGCCCGCCGTCGTCGGCTACTCGGGCGAGCACCACGTCGGCGTCAGCGGCGTCCCCATGCGCCTGTCGGCCACCGAGGTCGAGGCGGAGAGCAGCGACGACGACGACCCGCGGCTGCACCACCGCCGAACCGGCAGCAGCGGCCGCAGCAGCACCGCGAGCCGCCGCGGCCCGGGGTACAGGTCTTCCGGCGGACTGGGCAGCGGCAGCGGCCGGAGGTGGAGCCCCGGTGACACTCCCGAGCGGTCCGGCAGTCTCGTCGAGGACAAGCAGCTGGAGGAGGCGACGCTGTGCGACAACGCGAGCGGGAAGGCCATGACGACCGGGTCGTCGGGCAGCAGCGCCGAGAAGGCCGATAACGTGGGCGAGCTGGGCAACCACGCCGCGCGCCTGGCGAGCAACTCGCTCATGCACTCGACCGTCACCCGCGAGAAGAGCGTCAAGGGCGTCGACGACCTCCGCAGGAGAGGCAGCGTCGACGAGCGCACCTCGACGCTTACCGGCGTAAGCCGTCTTTACATCGCCAACCCCGATTAAGAGAGTGTTATCACACAGACGTCAGATACACGCACGAAACAATTACCCGAGCGAAATCCGAATCACGATTCAAACGAGGCCCACGGGATGGGCCTGCCGACGGCCGACAAACGTCCGAGACTCGAACACCTTTTTTCCTTTGCCGAAATCCTTGTTTCATCCATTGTACGAGCGCCCTCTCGAGGCAAACATTTACGGTCGTTAAGGCGATTGGGGATGGGAAGCGGTGCTTTATTTCCTCCGTCTCTATTTCCTCATTGTTACAAATCACAACCTGCATCAGTCGGCGTTTTCTGTTTTTTTTTTTTTTTTCTCGTTTTGTTTGGGTGGGATGATACCAATACAAAGGAGCCCCATTCCCGAGGCTTTTCACACCAACACGTTACGGGTTTTCCGGAGGTGCCGGGGCTTTTTTTGATTCATCGGCATGAGATTCCCAACGCATTGTCCTCTTTTTCCTGTCACAACACGATCGCTACCTACGGGTTTTTCATTGCTTGGATTTCTTGCGTCTGCTATTTTCCGAGTTCGAAAATTTTTCCGATCACTCCTCACACACGATGGGTGTTGTCATCAGGGCATACACCAAATTCTTAATTCTGCGGGTCAAGACAAAAAAGGGTGCGAGGAGGTGGCGAAGAGAAGGTGAAGGAGCAGGGACGGATGCGGGTTGGGAAGAGTGGAAGACAAAAAAGAGAGACAAAACGCGGGTTTAGGCGGGAAGGGAGGATGATACCACGGGTTCAGGAACTCTTCTTTTTTGGGGACGTGGAGATTGAGGGGGAAGAAAGCAAGTGAGACAGTGGAGAGAGGAAGGAGCGTGAAAATGCTCGAATATGAAATGCCATTCCTGGGCTGATCGCGATTCTGGTCTGTTCCATCCTCTTTTTGGTGATTGTGTGCATGCTACTCGGGAACGTTTGCATACAGAAACCGTGGAGGCACGATGCTTCGCGGGCAGCTCAGAGTTTAGGCCAGCCCGGATCCGAACAGAGACGAGAGACAGGGCTGGCTTGATTCGTGTCATCTAGGGGTCCTATCCCGAGATGGGATGTCCTTTCGAGATTGGGGGAGGACGTGGTGAGATTAGCCTCGATGCCGGTCATCTGCTCAGCCGCAACGCCGTTTCCGACGGCTGGGGCTTGTGATGGGCCGTTTTTCTACAGCTTATCCGTGGTACCGAAGGAAGGCAACGGCTGTATTTCTCGCGCGTATTCGGGGGGACCAGCTATCGGGGACTAACTACTCGACTGCATACTCGAGTCAAGCGGACTTCCATCAGAGCCGCTTTCGGTGCGACGGATCGATTAAAGGTGACGGTGGGTGGTTTTCGCCGATATTGGGTGTGTCCACTGTTTTTTTGTTCCAAACATAGTACCGCGAGCTGGGATGGGGGGTTGAGGGAGGTGAAATTTCCCCGCGGGGGGTTTGTTTGATGTTTTTGCGACGATGTCAACTTGTCTCTACTCTCTCTATGTCAAGCTTGGAGCCTGTGTTATGTTCTCGCCTCTTGTTGTGTGTTATCAACATCTACATAGCAACGAACCGATGGTCCCTCGGTCTCGCATCGGATACGAGGTGGGAGCGACTGCTTCCTGCACTCTCGAACGGCCCTTGGTCTTTCTTCAACTGACTACATGCTCTTGTAGGGGACCTCAAGGTAAGGCGGCCTTGGATCATCGTGGTATCGTGAAGCGGTGCCTGACATTAGGCTTTCACCCAGTGTTTACCCTCCTCTTTATTTGGGGGGGGGGGGAGGGTTGTTACCGCCTCCAGTAAACGTTTTCTGCCCCTTGAACCCCCGTCCAACTGCCGCCAGCATGGATCACCGGTGCTATTACGTGCGTCCTGTTGGTTCCGTTATGCGCCCAAGGAGGATTTGTCGATCACCTCGTGTAGCAAAAGGACCCTGATGAGCGGTACTAGTACGCTAATTTTCTTTGGCAGTTGCTGGGCTGGTAGTCCACTTTTCGACCGTCGCTCGCTCCGAAGGGTGGTATGGCATCATGATGTAACGTTCTGACCTTGGCCAAGAGCTAAGACCAGAGGTACACTGGAGGGTATGTACCTTTTTTAGTAGCGATGGAACCATGCTGCGGGGCACCTGAGAGCGCACTCCACGTCTGACCGCGGGTCCCTCCCCGTCAAATGTTTTGGCGGGTAAACCGGCGGCGTGGGTTTCTTTGGTGGCCTCTTTACGATAGGGTTGGTTTGATTGGCTCGGTGAGGGTTTACCGAGCGGATAGTCGGTGGGCGAACAGTGGACCACGAGCTGGAGGTTATGTAAGCGCACTGCCACACGGGAATATTCTCAGCCACTGGGCGGCAGATGGCAGCCACGGCGGGAGATGGGTCGCTTATCTTATCGGAGACCCAACGCGTCGGAGTGAATGGGGTCGCGTCGTTGTCAATTGTTCTGTTAGTGTGAGACACGCCTGGTTGAAGATGCAGCAGAGCTCTCGCGATGTTTCGACAACGGCCTTTTGTGCTGCTGGCTGACCAGAATAGTCGAGTGAGTCCAAATTATTCTCATCTATGATATTTTTCATCTCTGGGCATCTATCGATGATATAATTTAAGGTGTAAGTGCACTTTGAACCTCTCCTTGAATCCTGCTGATTACACCACAGCTTCCAATTGTCAGATTCAAGGACAGGTTCATCCCTAACAGCGCCACTCAATCTCCCCTCCCGCTTTCCCATCTCCCAATTCCAGTGCCTTCAGGAGAGACACGACCCCCCAGGCGGCCCCAACGCCAAATTTACGCGTGCCTTTCGCGTGCAACGGTCTTCCGCAAGCAACCCTCAACCTCCGATCTCCATCAACGGCCCCCTTCCCACCTTGTCCCAATCCCGCGACATTCGACCCCTCGCCGCGGCAATTGCTTCGTTGGCGGTATCGAGGGTCTTCTAGGGATTTTCAGACCTAATTATTGTCCGATTCTCTGTCCCCTGCTTGGCTGCCTAATTCACACCTCGTCGCGTCATCACGTCTGGACTTCTTCGCACGACTGAGCGAAATCAAAATCTTCCACCAACAACCACACCGACACACCGACGGTCGCGATCCCTGCGGCGCACCGACTCCGATGCCTCTGTTCGAGATGACGCACAATATCCAGAGAGAGACGGCAATGGACGCCAACGGCCTGAAGAGGAGCCACGACGAGTTCTCGGGCGACGAGGTCTCCATTGACGACCGCGGTCTCGACGCCGGCGTCAAGCAGCAGGCCACCGAAGGCGTGGTACAGGCCAGCAAAGGCAAGCACTGCGTCTCGTGCCTTCCTACTCTGAGCTCTCCTGCTAACTGAATGCTGTCCAGCCATGTCTCCTGCACTCCAGATCACGCGAGGCACGCCCCCGCCCCAGAGCAGCCCGGCCTCTCTCACCGACGCCGGCACAAGCACACCCGCCCGCAACTCGCCATCCCCCAACCCCACTCCCACTAAGAACGGTTCGCCCCTGAAGCAGGCCACTACGTCAAACCCCTCAACCTCGACGCCCTCGGCGGCCCAGCCCGCTAAGAGGAAGCGCCGCACCGCCGCGGAGAAGGAGGCCGAGGAGCGTGAAAAGGCGCAAAAGAAGAAGGAACGCGAGGAGAAGAAGGAGGCTAAGGAGGCCGAAAAGGCCAAGGCCGAAGCCGAAAAGGCAAAACACAACGCAGAGAAGGCCAAGGCCGCGGCTGAAAAGGCAAAGGTCGTCGCCGAGAAGCAGGCGGAGAAGGAAGAGAAACGCCGAAAGAAGGAGGCCGAGGAGAACGAGAAGCGCCGCAAGAAGGAGGAGGAGGAGAGGGAGAGGGAGAAAAAGGAGCGTGCCCAGCCCAAGCTCATGTCCTTCTTCGCCAAGGCGACGCCCTCCAAGACGCCCGTCACTCCCAAGAAGGAACAAGCCTCCGTCAAGACCGAGAGCCCTGCGAACGATGCGACACCGTCCAAGTCTGCTCCGGCAACGCCGGTCAAGGAGGAGAAGTCGGAGTACGAGAAAAAGTTCAAGCCCTTCTTTGTGCACCACAACGTCCGCATGGCTGAGAACCCTTTCGAGATGGACGACGAGACGCGCACCGCCAAGTCAAACATCCTGGACGAGTATCTGGAGGGCAAGAGGGGAGAGGTCAAGACCGCGAAGTTGGACCCCGTCGAAGTGTTCCAGCTGCCCTGCCGCCCTGCCCCGCGTGGCAGAATCTACCCGCCAGTCAGGCACACCATAGAGCGGATGCAAAGCAAGCTCTCTCAAAAGGGCGAAGGTATCAGCGAGGAGGACAAGAAGGTTATCATGTTGGCGACAACAAACGTTCTCCGCAAGATCCCCGTCAAGTCGCTCAGATTCTGGCAAGACGTCCGCCCTCCCTACAGGGGCACTGTCACCCTCAAGCCTTACCAAGCAGGAAAAGCCGGTATGCGACGACTAGCACGAAAACCGACCCTCCGCGATCAGGTGCCCGTTAACTACGAGCACGACTCGGAAGCCGAATGGGAGAGCGAAGGTGAAGACGTCGACGTTGACGATGATGATGAAGAAGACCTCGACGATGACGACGAAATGGAAGATTTTGTCGACGACTCGGAAGACACTGGTCCCGCTCGTTTTGTTAGTGCCAACGGCCTGGAACCGGAGAGCACCGGGCTCTGTTGGGAGGACGGCAAACGCGTTGGTCCAGTACGCACAATGTACGAACACAAGATGGAATTCATTCTTGGTAAGCCGAATCCCGTCTCTCGCTCATATTCACGCGTTAACAAGCTCTTCGCAGAGAGCATCGACCGCCACACAGGCATCGACCCCTTCTCGACGAAATACTGGGAGCCCGAACCCAAGGCGAAGACCGGCAGGCCGCCAAAGGACAAGAAGGAGGCCGCAGACGCGGCTCCACCGGCCAACGCCTTCGCAGCGATGGGTGGCACTAACAAGGCCCCCGTCCCGGTGCTGCCCAAGAAGATCCTGGAGAACGACCACCTGCAGGAGCTCAAGAAGGTCATCCAGGCGAACCCGAAGCTCACCAAGGGCGGCCTCATCGACCTCTCGTACGTCGCGCTCTCCCACGCCAAGGTCTCACGACACGACGTCAAAGAGGCCATCGCGGCGATCGCCGAGCGCACCGGCCGCGGCGCGGCTGGGTCGTGGACCGTCAAGCCCGGCTACGACTGAGACGGGCAGCGGATGTCTGATGTGATTGCATGCTATTTTACCAGTATTCTGACGCGGTGAGGATACCTCGGCGGGCATATTCTTTCTTTTGCAGCTTTTATTGTTCTCTTTTGTCAAAAATTATGGGGCGTGCATGGTCATATCAGAGGGAACAGAATGGAAGGCATAGGCTAGGAGGAGGATGGGTTTCCTCTTGTTTGTTTTTATTGTACCAGCTGTCGTTGGTGTTGCCGGATTTATTGCGAGCCGGACAACACCCGGTGGCCATGACACGACGGGCATGAGGGCGGCGTATGACGGGCTTTGCTTTGAGTTGATAAGGATGCGCGTAATTGCTGTCCGGCCACGGGACGTGGCGGCGTTAGGCATGGTAGATATAGGAAAAGGGCTTACATGCAATCTCGCAGTGTGACTTGTGATGCGGTTCGATACCCGTGGCTGTTACGAGGAGTCTGCTTGCAGATCTGAGGTCGTCAGTCACAACGCTTGTGATGGTTGGTGCATGTCGTTCTGTTTGTGTTGCGAAGGTGACGGTGCTGCTTAATCATCCGAAGTGAGGGGATTCGGAGGGGTTGGTAGTTGCAGTCGTGACGTAGCACCTTGCATCCATCATCCAACTCGCGTCTCCTTCCGAACTATTAACCTTCTCTCATCCTGCGCATACAATCACGATATCTCGTCTCGTAAATCAGCCATCATGACACCGACCAGACTCCCGCAAATAGAGCGCACCACGATCGCGGGGTCGATAGAGATACCCCGCATGCTCAACGGGCTCTGGCAGCTCGCCGGCGGGCACGACCAGGACGTCGACGTAGCCGCCGCGGCAGCGAACATGTCACCGCTGTAAGCATTCTCCCCATCCCTTCGTCGAATTCACATATTGACGCTTTGCAGCATCGACGCCGGGCTCGATGGGTTCGACGTGGCGGACCACTACGGCCCAGCGGAACTCGTCATCGGACACCACCGGCTCTCATCCCCCCGCCGTCCTGTTGTAGCCTTTACGAAATGGTGTCCCGCGGAATCTGACGGGTCTTTTGCTACCGCTGAGAAAGCTGTGGATCTCGCGCGGCGGAGGACTGGAGGGGAGAAGATTGAGGTCATGCAGTTCCATGCGTGGGACTACTCTGATCCTGTCTGGTTGCGTAACATCGCGCATTTACAAGCTCTCCAACGCGCTGGAAAGATAAACAAAATCGGGGTTACGAATTTCGATGCCGCGCATTTGGAGATGCTCCTCGACTCGGGGGTCGACGTCGTCACGAACCAGGTTTCTCTGTCTGTCATCGATCGCAGAGTTTTGACAGGTAGGATGGGGAAGGTTTGTAAAGAGAGGGGTGTCGGTGTCCTTGCGTACGGGACGCTCTTGGGTGGGTTTTTGGGGGAGAAGTGGGTTGGCGCTGCGGAACCTGCGGAGAGTGAAGAGATGAACTGGAGTCTGAGGAAGTATCTACGCTTCATTCGCGCCGCGGGCGGGTGGGATGCTTTTCAAAAGGTGCTGTCTGTCTTGCGCGAGGTTGCTAAGAAGCACGAGGTTAGTATTGCCGCCGTGGCGACGAGGTGGGTTTTAGATGGACCTGTCGTCAAGGCCGTCATCGTCGGGAGGAGGCTTTCCGAAGATAGCGGGAGATATATGGAGAAAAATATGGCGACTTTTGGGATTCAGCTTGATGGGGAGGATAGGGCTGCTATTAAAGCTGCGCAGGAGGGGTTGAGGGATGTTCCCGGGGATTGCGGCGATGAGTATCGGAGGGCGCCGTTTTTGACTGCGTCTGGAGATTTGAGGGATCATATCCGGGAAGGTGATCAGATGCGGAGGGTGGAGGAGGCTGTTGCTGAGGGAATCCGGGTGGAAGTCAGCTCCGGAAGTAAATGGGAGTCTGTATGTGGATACTCCCGCGCCGTGAGGGTTGGGGACGTGATACGCGTGTCTGGGACGACGGCTACTCCGCCCCCGGGACTAGAGATGAAGGTCGTTGGCGGCACGTCGGCTAGGTCGCAGGCCGTGGCGGCGCTGGACATCATCGAGGGGAGCTTGAAGCGGCTCGGGGGTGGCATGGCGGATGTGGTCCGGACGCGGGTCATGCTCCGCCGGGAGGAGGACGTGGGCGCCGTGTCGGAGGTGCACGGGTGGGTTTTTGGGTGCCACGGGGTGAGGCCGGCGAATACTACTACGACGGTTGGGTTGATTGGGGAGGAGGTGCTTGTTGAGATTGAGGCCGAGGCTGTGGTGGGGAGCGGTACTTCGGTGGTGCGGATGTGATGGTTTGATAGGAATATCTTGAGCATGTGAGGGATTGAATACGCAAAAGGGAAGGCCTGTAAGTCGTGGGAGTAAGGCCCAAAAGCAAAAGATGAAAGGGACGAGACTCGAACTCGCGCGGGTTGCCCCACCAGGAAACAGATGTTAAGCTGACCTTAACCTGGCGCCATAACCAACTCGGCCACCCTTCCGTGAGGATGATTGATCATCTTGTTGTGGCAGAGCCGCAGAGTTTTGTGTTCAAGTAGCGTTGCGGGCGGGCGCGGGGCAGCAGAGTTCTTCAGGCGGGGGCGCCCAAGAGGGTCTGGCCCGAACCCGGTGACCAATAGCGGTGCCTTACGTGCTCAAGCGGAGCCGGTGGATCGGAGGACGGAGGCTGCAAGGACCGACAATGAGGTCATACCCTGTCGGGAGTCTCCACCTCGAAGAAATCTCTTTTTTTTCTTCCTTTTTTCCTCTTCTAGGCCTGCGGCCGGCTGCCTCTCTCCCCTTTGCCTCGGTGCCTCGGCAGGGGAAGTCCCTGAGACGATGAGTCGCTGTAACGCCGCCGGTGGAACCGCCCGAACTGATCGAGATCGAGATAACGAGAAGACATCGAGCGCGGGCTTGTTGCTCTGTCGCATACGAGTCCATGCGCTGGTGATGAGGGTTCGAGCAAAAGTTCATGCGCGCACGTTGGGAGAGGGGCCAACTTGCGGTTTTCTTCAATAAAGTAATGAAGTAGGATCACGATGAAGGGAAGTGGGATGTGGTGCGACGTCGACCCCGGAACAGCCGCATCGCGTCCCACTCCCAATCAGAGTGCTGTTCCTGAGCCATCTCGGGCTGTCCGTACGGTACGGTACGGAACGGTGTCTATGTTTACTGGTTATTGATACGCTCCGGGCAACATCTCACAGGCTCACCAGAGGCTTGGACTCTTGTCAAGTGGCTAACCCTTTTAGCTGACCGAGGCGTTGATGACGTTTCCCTTTTCCGCCTCTGGTAGTTGGCCACAAGACCAGCCTCGGTCCATCGGTTTGATTGGTTTTCACAAGAAGAATAAGATTTTTCTTCGTTTTTTTCTTCTCCCCTTTAAGTTTCATTTCACTTTCAGTTTTTTCTGCCTCTGTCCAATCCTCTCTCCCTTCTGCTTGATAATTGTCTGGAGGTGTTCGTGCGGTCAGAGGTTCTCGCTCGTCTCATAATTTTCTCCTCTTTGGCCTTCAGTTCACATCACCAGGAAGAGCTGTCTTGACTCGCCGCTGCCAGCAGGGAACCTGTCCGCTCAGGATTGAGTGCCATCGGGTTTCGAAAAGCCCATCTGAGCACCCTTCGCCTCACTATTTGTCCTAATTGCATCAATTGTCCCGTCGGACTTCGCCGGCTTGCTGGCTATTCTCATAGAAGAATCTCGCTCACCTCGTCGCTACACGCAAGGTCCCTGCTCTCCCGGAGAAGACCCCGGTAGCTGTTGCTACGCTGCACTGACGAACGGCCCTCGTCTTCCCTGTCGCATTGAAATTCGATCCCGCATAAAAAAGACAGACCACGTTGGGTTCGGCAGAAACATTGGTTTAAAACACCATCGCGACACGCGCATATCTGACCGCGGAAAGCTTGTAAAGGGGCAAAGAGAGTCATCACTCATACGACCACAGTACTACTCCCTCGGGCTGACGAAAGCATCCAAGCGAAGGGGGCTTTGATCGATCCATTCTTTTTTCTTCTCCTTTTCCTCCCATCGTCGGGTCTTGCGCTTCGATACGATTTATCCCTCACCGACCGCCGCCGCACTGCATCGCACCTCGTCCCAAACACCACGACAAAACACTCGAACCTCGTGATAATCAACTCGCCTGCAGCAAACCCAACAATGTCCCCCGCCGCGCAAGCGCCCCCGACGGCGGCCGAAAAGGTCGCCTCCTTCTTCTCCCGGCTGAGCCCCGTGCCGGCCTTCCCCGACTACACCGGCCCGCACAAGGTAGGCACCGTCGACGTCGAGGTGCCCGTCTCCGAGCTCGAGTCGCCCAGCCCGACCCCCTACAGCGCCACCGACATCCACACCGTCCAGTGCCGCATCTTCTACCCGGCCGTCCCCGAGTCCGACGGCAAGAGGATAAGCTGGCTGCCCTCGCCCCAGCGCCAGCATGTCTCCGCGTACACCCAGTTCATCGGCGTGCGGCCGATGCTGGCGGACATAGTCTCGTGAGTCTGGACCTCTCGTGATAGCTTCACGTATCCAAATGCTGACTGACCTCTGCCCAGCTTCCTCCCCCGCCACCTCCACTACACCACGATCCCCGTCCACAAGAACGCCGATATCCTCGAGCCCGACACCCCCAACCGCCGCTGGCCGACCATGATCTTCTCCCACGGCCTCGGCGGCAACCGCAACACCTACTCCCACCTCGCCGGCTCCCTCGCCTCCCACGGCGTCGTGGTGATCTGCCCGGAGCACCGCGACGGCAGCGCAGTCGCCTCCTTTGTCCGCATCCCCGGCAAGCAGGACCAGTACTTCCTCCGCAACACGCGCCGCGTCGTCCCCTACGTCCGCCTCGACCACGACGCCCGCCCCGAGATCTACGAGGCTCGCGAGGACCAGCTGCGCATCCGCCTCTGGGAGCTGGGGCTCATCCACGTCGTCGCGCTGAGCATGGATTTAGGCCTGGCCATGACGAACCTGAACCGCTCCACGCCCAGCCTCACGCAGTTCAAGAACCGGCTGCACGTCCACGAGCCGGGCTGCATTCTCTTCGGGGGGCATAGCTTCGGTTCCGCTTCGATTGTGCAGTTTTTGAAGACTACGTACTACGCCGACTCCGCCGCTCTCGCACACGTGCCCAAGCCGCTCTTCACGCCTCGCCCGGACTCGGCCCTCCGCAAGCAAATCACCGAGAAGAACGTGACGATGCTGCTCGACATGTGGTGCTTCCCCCTCCTCGCCCCCGGCTCCTCCGCGCTCTTCCACCTCCCCCTGCCCGCGTACGCCAACACGTCTTCTGCGCCAGGCGGCGCCGCCATCCTCGCCGTCGAGTCGGAGGCCTTCAAGAAGTGGACGGACCACCTGCATGTCACCGCGCGCGTGCTCTCGCCAGATCCGTCCGCCCACGTCGTCTCCCCGGCGCTCTTCCGGCGCAGCGGCGTCCGCGTTCCCGAGCCGAATTTCTTCTACGCCGAGGGGAGCGCGCACCTCAGCCAGTCGGATTTCGGGATCTTATTCCCCTGGCTGACGAAGAAGATCTTTTCTTCTGAAGAGCCCGCGCGCGCGCTGAGGTTGAATCTGCGCGCGCAGCTGCAGCACTTCCGCGCCAACGGCGTGCCCGTCGCGCGCACCTGGGTGGGTGACCTCGTAGACGGCACGGGCTCGGGGAAGATGGGTGTTACTACCGGTGACGAGGACGCGGACAACGGGCCCGAGGACGGCGTCACCGACGACGCGGCCATTTTCGACCGCGACGGCAGCAAGGTGCGCTTCTGGAAGTGGATCGACGTCATTGGCATGGGCACGCCCGACGGCTCAGCGCCGGCAGGAGAGAACGCCGTCGGCGCGGAGGTCGCGGGCGTGGAGGCGACGGACCGCGATATGGAGGACGAGCTGGAGCCGCTGCAGGCCGTTGCGAGCGCTGCGCAGGTTGGCGCCACGCGGTCGTGACGCCAGAGGCACCGGGGGAAGCTATGAAGGATTACACTTGCATCATGATGTTTGGGGCCGGAGTTTGGGATTGATTGTACATGTCCTATTTTAGCATTCGCGTGCGTGAGAAGCACGTTAGTAGATACCTCAGTCTTGTGTAGTAACCTATAGTAAACAAGAATCGTTACGAAGAAGCGCTCATCGGGGACGATTCAAGTGACTTGGTTATCTAGATCAATCTATTTTAGTAGGTAATGCATATTTCATATGTGTTTCTTCTCAAAGTCGTTGCAATCGATCTGAATCGGCCGTTCGATGACGGGATTGACCGTCCACGGACGGTCCCGAGTCGTCCACGTCATTGAGACGAAGGCGTCAAAGGCGCCCACACCATCGATCATTCAACAGTAGCATGTTTTTGCGCAGTGACAGTAAAATCCATCATAAAACGGACTTTCTTGCCTTCTGGTATTCAGTTTGTATCGATAAGACATCAATCTCACATCAAACACATCAATAGTAAACACCACAACTCAAGATGGCACCCGTATGTCCACATCTCGCCCATCACCGCCTCCCAACTAACACCAACGCAGCAAAAGCAACCCGAACGCCTCAAGCACGTCGCCGCAAAGGCCACATCCGCCAACCCCTCGCAGCTAGGAGACCCGATCTCCCTCAAGGCCGAGGTTTCAAACCTAGTACCGACGGAGGAAGACCAGGGCGCCGCATCGTCGCGAGGAAAGCAGCAGCAGCAGGGCGCAGGCGCCGCCGGGGCGAGAAACTCGGACGGCTCGCCGGTGCAGGACCGCGAGAAGAAGCGGCTGAAGCAGGTTGCCGAGGAGAAGCTCGAGGCCGGGAACCCGTCGCAGCTGGGCGATCCGATCAGCCTCAAGGCCGAGACGAGCGGGACGGAGCCGCCGCCGGCGAAGGAGGCGGATGGGCAGAGGCAGGTTCGGTCGAAGCTTTGAGGCGGTGATATGACGTTGGAAGTTGGCAGGGGAAGGTGTGTGTTTGGCGATGGAGGTGTCCCTGATTTGGATAACACCCCACCGGCATCGTCTCTTGCCACTGTTATCTTGCAGTCGGTTAGGTCGAGCACATGAGCATTAATACGGAGCACTTCAGCCGGTTGACAGGACTTGATCTTGGCGAACTGGGATGTCTCATGCAACGTGGAAAATGGTACCATGATGTTTAGTTCGTAAAAGGAAGCTCAAATGACATCTCAATAATCCATGATACAGCCAACTTTATTTCAATCACACGTTCTGAGCACTAAATTCAATTTTCCTCTGCAACTTATAGATCCTTGGCCGGAACTGAGGTTCTTCGATCATCACCAAATTTCACTGGCCCATATCTAGGTACTCTCTCTCACTCACTCAACGCTCACTCGTCGCTCACCACTAAACACTCACCGAAATCATCAACATTCACGCCGCTCAATCCTCGTCCCATCGCACGACGCGTCGATCACCCCGGGTAGTTCCTGGCATCACCTCGCCCTCCCGCGCCGATACGAGACAGCGACACCCGGGGACGTTGCTCATTCCGGCAGTTCGCTGGCCATCCTTACCCCCAGCGTCGCCGTCGCAGTGGAGTTGCCGCTGCCCGCCAAGCGCCCAAGCCCTCGTGTTCACGATGGCGGCCCATATTGGCATCTCATGCCCGCTCATTGCCGGCATCCTCGATTCTGGGCAAATGAGATATAAACAAGCGGTCATCGCCCCCGCGCCCTGGGGAATGAGTCGTCTGGATAGCAGCGTCTCGTCAATTGAACGACTCACTCATCTGACCCAAACTCACCAGAACACTTCCAAGATGATGTCGCGCGCCACCGCGGCGCTGCTCCTCTCCCTCGGGGCCTCGGCGCTCGCCAACCTGCAGTGCATCAACGACGACACCCTCGCCGCGATTGAGACCCCCCGGATCTCGCTGCCGTATGTCAAGCGGCAGGACGCGCCGAAGCCGGTCGACGTGTACTTCCACGTCACCAGCACAGAGGCGAACAAGGACAGAATCACCGATGCCGTCGTCGACGCCCAGGTACTTACCCGACCGAACTTGTAGTAGACCCGCGACTAACACGGCCACCAGTTCGACGTCCTCCACTCGACCTACCTCCGCCACGGCTTCGAGCTCAACCTAGTCAACGTCTCCCGCATCGTCGACGAGGTCGCAGGAAAAGGCTTCTACGACGACGAGGGCATCGGCATCCCAGACTACGACGCCTACGTCGCCTGGCGCGCCACCACGCGCCGCGGCGCCTACGACGCGCTCAACGTGTACTTCTTCTCGGACCTCAACGAGGACATTGGCGGGCACTGCAACCTCGCCGGCGTCGTGCAGGACGGCAGCAACCAGTTCTACCTCGACGGGTGCTGGGTCAACGGCGACTCGATGCCGGGGATGATTCCGCGGAGCGGCGACGACGGGGTCCCGAGGAAGGGCCACGTCGCGGTTCACGAGGTCGGGCACTGGTTTGGGCTGCTGCACACGTTCCATGGGCGGTTCTGCGAGGGGATTAATGACCAGGTTGATGATACGCCGGCGCAGGCGGGCGGGAGCTCTGGGTGTCCTGTTGGGAGGAACTCGTGCCCTAATTTGCCTGGGCTGGATCCTATTCACAACTTTATGGACTACTCGGACGACAGCTGGTGAGTTTGATTCGGTGGTTCTTTTGGAAAGATGTGTTTTGACTAATGATTTACAGCACGACCGAGTTCACCCCGGGACAGGAGGTGAGGATGCACCTTATGTTTGACGTCTACCGCCGGTGGGAGGGCAGCCCTTGAGGCAGCTAGATCTTCTTGAAAAATTGTCGTGATCCATTAATGATATCTTACACTGCAATCATTCGACATCTCAAAATTGTTCAGACCCCAAATACGGGTTTTGGCCTCGTCACGACTCTAGTATGGAACGTTAACATGTTAAGTTCGACATGTTGACCTGCACGGCTTCCTGCTCGTTACACGCCATTTCTGACGATCTGCCTAAGACGGGACTGGTCGATCGCCTTGTCTTTGTCGTTCTTCCTCTTTCTCTTCTGCACCTTATTGCTGCTGCTCTTCTTCACTGCGTGCATCGTGGCCAACCACGTTTGCCCGTACTCGACCCATTCTTCCGCGGTTTGCAGAGCAATTTGACTCATCACAAGTGGGAAACTTCATATCCACATGGTCGCCCAGATCGTCTAGTTGGTTAGGATGATACGTTGTGGTCTACTTCACCGTATTCCGTGTTGACGGCGGTTCGAATCCGCCTCTGGGCAATTGACTTTTTTGCTGGGCTGCAATGCAGCTTTTCGGCGGACTGGGGCCCGGACCGAGGCGCCTACGAGCTTCGATGCTTCAATATTGAAAGACTGAAGAACCTCCACGTCGCTGCTTATAACGTCGGCCGAATGGCTATGAGAATTCGATATTCAAGTGCTATTTTGCAGAGTTGAAGTTTGAAGAGGCTCTGAGACAACCAACCTATTTTTTGTAGTTGGAGATTGACGGATAATAACTCTTCTATCTCGACGAAACTAGTAATCGCTTGCAAGAAACCGTATGTCAAAGCAGAGCTCCATGTGCTGGGTGCAATTGTCATCGCGATTGCGAAGTCTTCCATGAACACGTCACGAGAGGCAAGTTACTGACGACCTTCTACCTTCTAGGAACGTCTCGTAGAACAAGCTGGAGAGGACTTGACCCGATAGGTCTCGTTCGAAACGTCGGGTTGAAATCTCTTAAACCAGATCCCATCAACAGAACCTACGCACCAAGCAAGATTATATGTGCTTTACAATTGCTCTCTCTTAACCTATGTCCTCAACACGGTGAACATTTTCCACCGACACCAGCACAACATAGCCAGGCATAACAGTACTTGCCATAACCTAAAAGTTTTGGCGCAATCTTGCAAGAGATGGTTGCCGTCAACGTGTTCTCTTGCTTTACAGGTAGCATCGTTCCACTTGCATCATCACATGAGACATTAAGATAGGATTCTCGGGGATATAAGTAAGCGTAGAGACTTAGTTGATTGACTCAGTAAAGTAGAGCATGCTGATCCATGCCAGCAGGCGCCGTACTGTCCAGGCCCATCTCTGCAATCCATGGATCCGGGTTGGTTGCAGGGTCGGACTCGACCCGAGCTATGCGATCCCACCGGATGGTAGCAAGCTTACGTTGCATGGGCAGACGAAGACTCCATGTCGGAAAGAGTCCGGAAGTTCCGATTCCGTAAAGGGTAAAAGTAACCTCTCAGAAGTTCCCCGATCTATGGCCCCCGTCTTCGCTCCATCGAGCTTCCAGAATGGATCGCGGACCCCGGCAGGGCCCGTCGATATCCGAACCACTTCGACAGGCCACTTTCCACCTTGAAAGACTCTTCATCCACACTCTGAAGGGTCCAGGCCAATCAGTCCCTCCAAACATTACGGGCCTGATTCCCGAAATGACCGCTAACAACCACAACATCTTGGTCGCGAGCCTTGGCGCGGCTAACGCAAGGAACCGCGCTGGGTAAATTGAGGGTCAGCGAACATACACCATCGGGGAGATAATGGCTTAAGCTATTGGTCTTTGGATCTTTCGTAAATAAGACGGCCGTGGCCCTCTTGTCTTTGCGGATGTGGCTCTCCAGCGGAACTCTTGTCAAACCCTCCCTCGCCCTACGGCCTACCTCTCCTCGTCCTCAACCGCCCATCATGAAGTCAACTTCCCTCGCCGCCCTCCTCAGCCTAACCCTCGCCGCCTCGGCATCCCCTAGCCCCCGGCAGACCAACACCCTCATCGTCGACGTGGCCCCGGACCACCCGCGCCCCTACGTCCTCCCGCGCTTCAAGGGCCGCGCCATAATGCTCACAAAGTCCGACATCGTCCGCTTCGCCATCACGGCCAACTCCTCCGGCGGCGCCTTCTCCATGGTCCAGCACAACGGCAAGACCTCGGGCTGGACCGTCGCCCGCCCGCACACCCACGAGCGCACGCACGAGCACTTCTACTGCTCGCGCGGCCGCGTCGAGCTCTGGGCGCAGAGGAACGTCACCGGCGCCGGCGAGGAGGCGCGCGTCGCGTCCCTGGGCGACTACGGCAGCGTGCCGCCGGGGACGATCCACACGTTCCAGCTGATCGACCCGGACAGCCAGCTGAACCACGTCTTCCACCCGGCCGGGTTCGAGCACCTGTTCGCCGAGTTCAGTATTGGGGAGTACGAGTCTGCGGTCGGCTCGCCGTATGTTCCTATCGCGGACGATCCGGAGCCGTTTGGCCCGCTGACGCCCGCGATCGACGCGCAGCTGCGGTCGCTGGATCTCGTTGCGGCGCCTGAGGAGGAGTATAAGCCGAGAAGGGATATGATTAACGGCACGGCGAGCGATGCTGGGCTGGCGTGGCACAACGGCCCGAATGCGCTGCCCGAGGACCCCGCGGAGCCGTACTTTGTCGCGAACAACCACGGCCCGGCGTACCTCAACGCGGAGGCCGGATACAAGGTCGTCCAGCCGCTCGTCACGGCTGCGCATACGGAAGGGAATTTCACCATGGGAACCATCATCATGTCTCCCAAGCTCGATAACGAGACCACAACGAGCGTCACGCTGCCGCACCCCTTCGCTTTGGAGTTGCAGGAAGGCCAGCTTATTATCTCCGTTGATGGGTTCGAGACAGTCAGTCTGTTGCAGGGAGACGTGTTTTTCGTGCCCGCGGACACGGGCTTCTCGTTCCACGCCACGGTTCCGTTTACGAAGTTCATGTACATGAACGGCGGCGGGGAGGGGCTGGACCAGGTGCTGCTGGAGAAGAGCATTCCTTGGGGCTTTCCGGCGTATCCTCAGCATGCTGGCTTTCAGGTAGCGGTATGAGTTCGTGGGGACGTTGCATCTAAGGTGCGGTGGACTCTCTCTGTAAAAACATGAATTAACGAAAAGCCTTCATGTTGTCATATGCCTGGTTGTCTCACGATTTTCTTGGAGCAGGCACGCACCGAGTTCGTTGCTAACAGTATGAATGAATCGTATTTCAGGCGCAAAGCTACGTGTAAAAGTTATCTGAACGCTCCCCAGGCGGTGTGCTCTTTCTATCCGTCAACTTCAAACGGGACTGTAGTCTTCAGACAACCTGCCCGTCTACTCCAAGTCGTCATGCTCGCTGGGCCAGAGGAACCACGACAGCACGATGAAGAACTTCATAACCGACGCAGTCCACAGCGCACCGGCGATACCGACAGAGCTATGCGCAAAGAGACCTCCAAAGATGGCGCCGATAAGCAGCAGCGTAGGCGCGCCGACGCGACGGTTCCGCTCGGAGTTGCGCACAGCAAACAGCTCAGCATCAGAGAACAAATCGCAGTAGATGCTTGTCAGGACGACGCTGGTGAGAGCGTTGTACTTCAGCGCGCGGCTCGTGACGGCCTGGCCGCAGCTCTGGAAGGCGATGAGGGCGATGGGCACGAGCACGTTCCACGCGATCTCGTCCTTGCCGGCCGTCGGGCCAAAGGTCAGGATGACGGCGGCGGCGGCGCAGAGGAGCGTCTGGAGGGCGAAGGAGGCGCAGAGGACCCAGCGGCGCTTGGGGGAGAAGAAGCGGTGGAAGCGGCTGAAGACGAAGGAGCCGAGGCAGAAGGAGCCCAGGGAGGTGGCGGACTTGATCCAGCGGGTGGACTCGGAGGGGGCGGCGAGGCCGAGGCCGATATAGACGGTGTTTCCTGGGAGATGTGAGTTATGAGGTCCGGTAGGGGTGTCTCACGACGAGGGGCTCGGGTTACCTGTTTGCATGGAGACGAAGGAGCCCCAGATGGAGATGGAGGAGCTGTCGAGCAGGCCGGTGATGACGTAGCAGGCGAGGAGGACGAGGTCGGCCCAGTCGCGCTGGACGTCGGCGGTGAGGCGCTTCCGCAGGGATCCAGCGGGCGGCTTGCGGGCGCCGAGGCCGAGGAGGGGCTGCTCCTCGTCGGGGCGGGCGGCCGAGTCGCCGTTAACGACCGGGGCCGAGTTGGTGACGGAGCCGTACGTGCCGCCGGGGGAGCTCATGATGGGCTGACTTTGATGCGTGCCGAGTCGGGTTGTGTAGGATCAAGAAGCAGTTGGACGCGGATGAGAGGGGGAGAGGTAGTGTTTGTGTGTCCAAACCACGCGACCGGAAGGAGGAAATGGCCTGAGATGTGACCGGCGGGAAGCTTCACTCGACAGCGACTTCTTCAGCTATGACCTGCTAAATACGGGCGAATCCCCACAGTGTTGATGACCGGGCAACGGAGTTGCGGTTATAAATAAAATAAGGTCGATGTAACAGCTCGAGCAGTTGCTTTTGGACCAGGGTGGGGGATGACGCGCAATTTGCCAATGCCGGATCTGCCGTGGTCCACCCGTAGGAGAAAGAAAGAGAGAGAGAAACACCAAGGCCCGGCAAGAGTTTCCAAGATTTTTTGTGGTGTTTTCCTCTGTTTTTGCCTCTCTTCCAGCCTGGTTTATATGGGCCAAGGGGCCAAGTCGGACAAGGGAGCAGTGAAGGTCGCGGATATCAATGCCGAAAAAAAGCCAAGATAATGACCCCGCCCTGATGGATAGCTGTTCGGCTTCAGCTGGGGGGTGAGAGATGGGAAATAAGAGCTCCTACGATAGCTCAACGAAGAAAAAAGGGGGGAAATCAATAGTTGGAGAAACTCATAGCTGGTTTCAACAAGAGGGATTGGACGACGCAACACAGAAAGATATGCAGAAGAACGCACCGCTGCAGTGAAACCCTCCCCTCTTCTGAATTGAATCCCGGCTTCGTCTCCACGATCCCCGACATATTCCCCGTCCAATTGTTTCTTGTCGCCAGCTCCCCTTGGAGTTAAGCTCAATCCGCAGGAACCTGCGTCATATCGCTGCAGCACCAGCATAACCAGCATAGAGCGACGGCAAACAGCAGGTAGCGCTGGAACTATGCCTATTCAGGGCCCCGGTTACTCATCCCCTGCTGCTGATTGTCACTCGACGGGACGAGCTGGCTGCTGCATCGTGGTTCATCCCCGCACGATGAGCAGCGCTCCCACCCCTCTGCCGTTGCCGCGTTTCACCCGGTGGAGAGAGAGGGGGGTTTCGAAGCTCAGCTCAGCTCTACGGGCAACCACTTACAGCTCGAGATGGCATCTGTAGTCCCTGAGCTCGAACCGTAGAGACTAGAGAATAAAGCCGCCAGGGTGGTGTAACCGCAACATTAACGGCAGCTGGTTGGTGGCCCTAGAGCTGCTACCCTGCCCGCTGCGGGGGAGCTCTCGTTTCTCTTATTTTAGGGAGGGTGGCTCGGGGGTTCGGCATGTGCTGTCGATGTACGGGATATGCAGTGAGAAGCGTATGTGTGTATGTGTGTGTGTGAGGCCTGCAGCAGCTACGGGAGAGGTGATGCGCCGATGACTACGACTCCTTGCCAGCTGCGTCTGTTTACGTACCACGACTTGCCGCTGTTGCGACATGGCATTGGCATTGGCACCGGCATGGCGTCTCCGAGGTAGGGAGAGAGGTCAAGGCAGGGCAACGCAACATAACGCCTGGAAGCTGGCATAACATTACATCCATGGATGGATGACATGATCCAGCCGAGGAGTTGCGGGAGCATACGAGGGAATGGATGACGAGCAGCTGGAGGGTATAAATCCACATCCATCCCATTACCACAAACCTCGGCTCTGTGAAGCTTACTGACTGCCATCCGTACTATTTACTCTCTTTCTCTCCCCTCCCTCGTCTCTCGAGGAAGTTTTCTCATCAACCCACTCTCCTTGATCCCCTCCTCTTCCTTCCCCCCTGCGCCTTGGTGAATCTTGGCAAACAAAACACCACTCCCCAACGTCACAACCACCCCGCCCATCATGCATCTCACCCAACCCACGGCAGCCAAGCTGCTCCTCCTCTGGGCGTCCGCCAGCCAGCTCTGCTCGGCGGCGCCGCACTCGGACAGCCCACGGGAGCGCCTCCTGCGCGGCATGGACATCCCCGCGAGCTACCGCAAGAAGAGCGCCTTCGCCGACGCCTCGGGCGCCAAGAACCCGTACACCCCGGGCTTCCGCGACCCCAACGACGGCGCCGTCGACTCGGTCGGCGACGGGCTCGACCCGCTGCCCTACCGCAACGGCCTCGGCTCGTCCGTCCTCGGGCCGTGGAACAAGGAGCGCTCGCGCCAGAACCCGGACCTCGTGCGCCCGCCGTCGACGGACCACGGGAACATGGCCAACATGCGCTGGAGTTTTGCCGATTCGCACATCCGCATTGAGGTGAGCCTTCCTTGGTCTCGATCGAGTCAACTCGACAGGTGAAGTACCTATGGTCAACACCACTGACATCTCCCACAGGAGGGAGGCTGGACGCGCCAGACAACCGTCCGCGAGCTCTCCACCAGCGTAGAGCTCGCCGGTGTCAACATGCGCCTCGGCGAGGGCGTCATCCGCGAGCTGCACTGGCACAAGGAGGCCGAGTGGGCGTACGTGCTCGACGGCGAGTGCCGCGTCACAGCGCTCGACTACGAGGGCGGCAACTTCATCGCCGACGTCAAGAAGGGCGACCTGTGGTACTTCCCCAGCGGCGTCCCTCACTCACTGCAGGGCCTCAGCCCCAACGGCACCGAGTTCCTCCTGATCTTCGATGACGGCCGGTTCTCCGAGGAGTCGACCTTCATCTTGTCCGACTGGCTGGGTGAGTTCTCCCCATCTTTGTTTCTCTGTCTCTCGTTTACATCTGGTTGCTCTTCGCTCCTTGCCTGGACCAAGACTAACATCTCCCAGCCCACACCCCCAAGAGCGTGATCGCCGAAAACTTCCACCTCGACCCCGAGATCTTCAAGCACATACCCGAGGGCGAGAAGTACATCTTCCAGGGCACCCTCCCGGGCCCCATCGACGAGGAGCGCCCGACGGGCAAGCACGCCAAGAAGTCCAAGTACAACTTCGTCCACAGCATGCTGGACCAGGAGCCCGAGCTCACGAGCGGCGGCGAGGTGCGCATCACCGACTCGCGCAACTTCCCCATCTCCAAGACCGTCGCCGCCGCGCACCTCGTCATCCAGCCCGGCGCCCTGCGCGAGATGCACTGGCACCCGAACGCCGACGAGTGGTCCTTCTTCATCCGCGGCCGCGCGCGTATCACTATCTTCGCGGCCGAGGGCACCGCGCGCACGTTCGACTACGTCCCCGGCGATGTTGGTATTGTGCCGAAGAATATGGGGCATTTCGTCGAGAACATCGGGGACGAGCCGCTTGAGATGCTCGAGATCTTTAGGGCTGATGAGTTCCGCGACTTCTCGCTGTTCCAGTGGATGGGCGAGACTCCGAAGAAGCTTGTGATTGATCACTTGTTCAAGGACGATAAGAAGAACGGCGAGAAGTTCTGGGAGGAGGTTAAGGAGGCTCAGAAGGACCCTATTACCAAGTACCAGAAGACTAAGACGAACATCAACAAGGGTGGCCAGTCTATTCTGGACGGTGCTTCCGACGAGTTGTAAATAGCAACATCACGCACAAAGTTGGCGCGGCACATCGTGTCAAGCGCATGTACAATAGGACCAGATTTACGATAGGAAACAGCGGCACGTATTATTCTTGATTTCTCCTCTCCCGAACGCGTTCGGCCAGTTCTTTTTACGGGTAAGTAACACGTTCCCTTGTCGTTGATAAATTCGCAACGCGTTTCGTGCACGTCCAAGTACGAAGCTCATGAGCCAAATATTCATCAAGGGGATGTTAGTCAACAAGGTCATCGGCAACCGGCATACCCGTCCACAATATCCAACTAAAACGTCCGTCCATTGCCGTTCGTAAGCCGTATGTTAATGCTACAGTCAATACCGACGATCTCGACACAAATCCACGTCCTCAGTCCAGCTCGTGGTTGGCCTTGATGGCCTTGGACTTGCCCGTGTCCAACACCACAGCCGGATCGTCTTTGCTCCCGTCGCGAGACACCTCGTTCCCGTTTTTCGTCTCGATGGTTGTCCTAGTCACGACGTTAGCACTCATCATCAACACCTCGTGCTCACACTGCAACTCACTTCTCCTCCTTGACGTCCAGCACTTTGCCCTCGGGGTTTCCATTGCCCCATTTCCAGCTGACGGTGTCACCCTTCTTCGGCCCTTTCTTCGACTTCCCGCTACCATTCTCCTTGTCCTCCTCGCCGTCATCTTCCATCTCCTCGTCGCTATCCTCCTTGGCCTCCTCTTCCTCGGCGTCCTTACCGTTCTCATCGGCCTTCTTGCCCTCGCCCTGCCGGGTCTGCCGCTTCTTGTTCGCCCCGGTCTCCTCATCGGCCTTCTTGCGCTTGTCGCCCGCCTTCTCCTCAGACTGGTCTTCTTCCTCGTCGCCCTTTTCCTCTTCCGCGTCGTCTGCCTTCTCTCCCTCCTCCTTCTTTGTGCTGCCGTTCTTCTGCTTCTTGGATCCGTTGGACTCCTTTTTCTCCTTCTCGTCGCCCTTGCTCTCGGACTCCTTGCCCTGGGCCTTGAGGAAGTCGTGGCCCCAGTTCTTCAGCGACGCGTACGATTTGGTCTTCTTGACCTCCTCCTCGGACTTATCACTGTTCGACTTCGACTCCTGCGCGAGGTGTCGTTTGCTACAACATTTCACATGAGCATTCCCAAAGAACAACGAGGTGACAGAGCCATAATCTCACCAGTACGCCACGACCTTGCGCATGTGCTCGACCTGCTCATCCGTATACGCATCTTCCTTCTTCTCCGGGTTCTCCTTGAGGATCTCGACGATCTTCCGCCCACTATCGTGACCGACCGTCTCGCCGTCGCCCTCGGCGTCGTCCTTGGGCCACCCGGCGCTGTTGGAGTCGCCCGACTTGAGCCACGACTCGAGCTCCTCGGCCGTCATGTTGACGTACTCGTTGAACTCGGCGATGACCTCTTCCTTGCCCTTCATCTTGGCGGTTTCTGTGTTATCTCGTGATGGAACTTTAGGCGAAGTGATTAAGGTATTATGATGACGAGCTGTTACTTTCAGAAGCGTCTTTGGGCACAGTCAATGTTGCAAACATGACAGAAAGATGAACACGGCCTTGCGAGGAGGATCCAGGAGCTATATGAGGGAAACTCAATTGGCGTCTTCCTTTCTTTTTCCTCCATCCCGCCTCGTCCCCCTCTCAACCCTTTTTAGTTCTGATTCACTTGGCCTCAAGCCCCAGCCTCCTCCACATTTTCCATGAAGCCCACAGACATGCCCACAGACCTAGGCCGCATGCGGGCGACTTCGTCATGATGTCTCGGGTGAGCTGGTGTCGTCATAGAGACGGATAGCTGCACAAGAGGGGAGAACCCCTTGCATAAGTGGCTGGTTCCGGCTAGTACACACGCTGTGGTGCTGAACCCCTCAACCTCCTCATCTTCGATCGAATGAAGCTTATTTGGCTAGTGCACACACACTCAGGCTCGTTACAGAAGTCAAAATGTGGAAAGCAAAAGAATAAACCTCCGAAGCTACGATGGGCGTCGATCATTGGTCAATGGCCCTTCCAAACGCGAGCTTCTCGTGTGCTTCGGCGGTCTGAGCTCTGATGGAAGGTTGTCAATCGGCTGTCAAGTCAGCTCACGGTCCGCGCCATGGCAATTTTTAGATTTTCCATTACTTTAGTGCGTATTAGTATCCTATAAGGAACGTATCTAGACGGCATCGTGCCCGCTGTCGAGCCCTCTTTCGGCATCGGGGATCGTGTCTCACGATGACATGCGTCAGGCACGGAGGTCTCACGTATTATTACCCCGGATATCATCTGCACCTGGGCCTTTCCGACTTGTCTCAGGTGAACAGGCAACCGGTCTGGTCAATCTTGATAACGTCGTCGAGGCTGGAGCCGATCTGGCCGGCGCGCGCGATCCAGGCCTGTGCCGGGGAGGTGATTAGCGTCGATGTTTCAATCGTCAACGGCGGGGGCATGGGTCTTACGTCAAGGGCCTCCTCTGCGGGGTTCTGCTGGCGGCTGAGCACGAACAGGGTCGTGAAGTTGTTGGACTGGACGAGGGCGAAGTCGGGGGTGTAGTCTGAGCATGGATACGTCAGTTATCACAGTCCACGGAAACAGGGAATGACCGGCTCACCTTGGACGATGTAGTTGGGCCCGGCGCAGTCGGGGCCGGGCTGGCCGGGGAACTGCACGCGGAGGACGCCCTTGGCGCCGTAGGACGGGTCGGCTGGCGCTGCGGAGCCGATGATGTTGACGGCGCGGTCTTGGGCCTGGCAGGTGTTGTTCACCAGCACGGTACCGTCATGCTGTCGGTGTTAGTATATGATATTTCTCTGATGTATGCGTATGGGATGCCGGGGTGCCGAGATGCTCACATTCAGAGAGTACTGCGCGTAGATGCACTTGCAGCCGGCGGTGAAGGGCGCGACGGTGCCGGCAACCTGGTACCACCGGCCGAGGTACGACTCAAGATCGAAGGCGGAGTCCGGTGCCGGGTAGAAGCACTTGCCGTCCCAGACGGAGGGCACCACGTTCGGCACGGCCGGCTCGGGGGCGGTGGTGTCGTTGGTGGCCGCGGCCGCGAGGGCGGCGAAGGAGAGGAGGGCGGTCGTGGGTCTCATCTTCGGGGCTTCAATGAGTTGTGACTCCGATGGTTTCAGCAAGTCTAATAACTCTGCGGTTCGTCTCGAGCTGATACTTCGAGAAGTTCGTCTCAATTGGGCTGTGAGGATAGAAGGATAGATGATGCCATCGCGAAGTTCATCCCATCTTCCATGTCTATTTAACTATCTTTGCCTACCTTTCTCACCGTTCCCATGCCTGAGTTGTTTTGTGTAATGATGAACGCGCCAATGTTGACCTCGCAAGTCCAAGATGTCCGAGGTCCGAAGGCAGTGCACAATAAACCCACACATCGACTTATTCTTCTCTCTCAATGAGAACTAATTAGCCCGACTATTTTACCCTCGAAAAGTGGTGAAAAGTGGTGACGACATTGATCCCTCTTTGGGCTACGAATTCGCTGTTCGCCAAGTCGGTTGGCAGCGTGGCCCTGTACGTCCGCTGTGGTGCCCTGGAGCTTTCATCCATTCAGCGCCTTTAGAGACCATATGGTCCCTGTTTTAGGTGGACTGGTTGCTGCGGGACTGCCGTGTCGATCCTCATGATCCCGGGCCCGTTGCGCGCTGCCAATCGGCGATTTGAGCGTTGGATCTGAGATGGTTACTTTCGTCATGTTCAACTCAGGTCCACGAGTGCCAAGGCTGTCATCTTATGATGTCCGGGGAGATAGGACCAGAATCACGGATGGAATTATTTAATTCCAAGCTCGTCTGCCCACGTGGATGTGAAGCAGGAGTTTAGAAGCCGACGATCACCCGTTCCGTTCTAGAATGTCGCCGAAGTGCAATTTCAAATGTCGATGTAACCACGATGTGAACTTTGATATTGTCAAGAGCTCAGAGGAAGAAAGCCTATCATTGGGGCTTCGTTGAGTCGTTGATGATGGCCTTGGATTGAAAACCCAGTGTTACGACTCAAGTTGGGATCTGCCATCTCTGACGCGAGTCTTCTCGTATCAATGTCGACTTCTCCGCACCTATTCGGGCAAAGCCTTATCGCCAGTTCACTGCGCCTGTCCATACCTGCCGGCACGACTCTGAATCGGCTCCGGGCCGTGGTGGGGCCGGACGACCAACGCTCGGCACCTACCAGCCGGCCACCGCAACTGAGGAATACTCGGCAGTTGGGCTGAAGAGTGAGACATTTCTATATTCAACACGTTCGTCAACTGTTTTATCTATCAGACAACCATTGGCACGCCTCAGTTCATGGGTGAGATGTATCTACCAATGATGACTTGTGAGGAGAATGGCACTCATGAGATGGACGGTGTTGTCAACGGCTTTCATACCATTCTTTTCTTTTCATTGACGCTCATTAAGCACTGCTTCTATCTCAAGAAATATCCTTGCTCTGAACAATGGTTCCAAAGGCGTCTCCAATCTCGCTCAGGGCAACCTTAACCAGCTGAGCGGCGTCGACGCCGGGAATATCGCGATCGCCGACGGCATCCTCAGCGACGAGCACGTCGTAGCCGCGCTGGGCAGCCTGTCTAGCCGTGGTGGACACGCAAACATGAGCCTAGTCACGATAATCAGCACCCAACTCATCCCAAATGATCAACTTCCCCCGCTTTCACTTACCATGTACCCCGTCAGAACGATCTTCTTCCCCCGCGCACCCTGTGCCTCGAGATACTCCTGCAGGTCCGTACCGGCAAACGAGCCGGGGAAGTTCTTGCGCACGACCTTCTCGCCGTCGCGGGGCGCGAGCTCCTCAAACTCCTCAGCCAGCCGCGTGCCGGGCGTGAAGACGGGTGCGTCGGCGGGGGTATCGTGGACGACGTGGACGATGCTGCTGCTGGCGTCGCGGTAGCGCTGCAGAAGAGCCGCGATGGCCTTGCGCGAGGTCGCCACGTCGGCGACGGTGAGCTTGCCCTCGGCGTACTCGTTCTGCGCGTCGATGATGATGAGGGTGCTGTCGGTGGGGGTGGCGGTCGAGGGCGGGGCGCCGATGATTTGACGGAATGAGGTTGCTGATGCCATTTTGGGGGACTTGAAGATGTGAGTGAAGCGGAATAGGATCAATAAGCTTATTTTTTGAGTGAAGGTGGTGAGTTCTAAATGAGTTCTAAAGTGAGTTGTGTCTCTCATTCACGAAGTTGGTAATCAGGTCTCCGCACTTTGCCATTCACGACATTTCCCCCGCATTTGTCATCGATCCCGTCATCCAACCCCAGCGAGAGAAGTGGCATGAAGCTAGACCGCCAGCCCCGCCCCGATGCCGAGGTCCTTCTCCGAGACTTAGTTAAGTGCCGAGTGAGTTGTCGTGTGTTTTGCCCAGACTTTCTCGGGGCCCGAGAGCTCCGGCCGCGATGGACCGTTGCCAAGAACACCGGCTTCATGAGACTCAAGCAGCATCATTGAGTTTCACCACGCTTGAATGTATTATGAATCAACATGAAATCACATAAGATTCTCATATCTACGGAAGCCCAAATTGGGTCAACAGGGCCCCTGGCGGCCATTCTCCCTTCACCTTGGCATCAAGCTTACTTTCGAACTTGTACGTCCCAGATCCCACTTCCTTCTCTTCCTCCCCATCTGGTAGAACAACGACGGCGGTGGTGTTGGGCGGCACAGCCAACTCCAAAACAAACTTATCATCGGCTGTGATCTCCCACCGACACCTCACTTGACCGTTCGGACTGATATAATCGACCTCAGCATGCTTCAAGTCACCGCCGGGCCGCGGCCTGACAAGAAACATCGTCCAGCCAGGCTCCAGCGGCGACAAACCCCCGATGCTAGAATGCATCCAGTTCGCCACGCTTCCAAGCGCGTAGTGATTGAAGCTCGTCATCTCGCCCGGGTTCACGCTCCCGTCCTCGAGCATGCTATCCCACCTCTCCCACACCGTCGTCGCGCCCATCCGGACTGGGTACAGCCACGACGGGCATCCCGTCTCGAGCAACATGCGGTAAGCGAGCTGTACGTGCCCTGTCTCCGAGAGCGCGTGCAGTATCACCGGCGTTCCCGCAAACCCCGTCGAGACCCGGAACTTGGAATAACGCACAAGCTTGGCGAGTCTCGCGGCCGCTACCTCTCTCTGCGAGGGCGTCTCGTGGAGGTCGAAGAGTAGCGCTAACGCGAGGGCCGTCTGCGAGTCGCCTACGATGAGGCCCTTTTTCGTTACATACTTGTCCTGGAAGAGCTGGCTCAGTCGTTCATGCTCGATTTCGAGCTTCTCCTCGTCCTGCGCCTCTCCGAGGACGCCAGCAATCCGCCGGACTACGCCTGTGACGTACACCAAGTAAGCATCGGCGACGAGTGTGCCATCGGTCCTCGCGAGCCCGGGCTCAGCAGGCGGCGCGTTCGGATCCAGCCAGTCACCCAACTGCCAGAGCGACTCATCCCATAGCCCGTCGTCGTCCCTCTGAATCGACGCGAGGTGGTCCTTCATTCCAGCGTACGATTCTCTTAGAACGCCAACATCCCCGAACCAGAGGTACAGTGTCCATGGCAAAAGCACCACAACGTCGTCCCACACAGCCTGCGGGAGCGACGGGAACGGGCCGTCCTTCATCACATTCGGTACCACAAGCGGCACCACGCCATCAGCATCCCGCTGGTCGAGCACAACGTCCCGCATCCAGTTGGCCAACATCCCGCCGCAGTCATACAGGAACGACGCCGTAGGCCCGAAGATCTGGATATCGCCCGTCCAGCCGAGACGCTCGTCGCGCTGGGGACAGTCCGTGGGGATCGAGGCGAAGTTGCCGCGCATGCTCCAGACGACGTTGCGGTGCAGCGCGTTGATATCATCGTTGGAGCAGGAGAAGAAGCCTGTTCGCGGCATGTCGGTATGCATAACGACTGCGTGGAGGGCATCTAGGGTTAGTTCGTCCGCGGCCCAGCCGTCGAGTTCGACGTAGCGGAAGCCGTGGTAGGTGAAGCGCGGCGTCCAGTCCTTCAGAACGCGTCCGCCGCCGAAGATGATGGTGTCGGTCTGCTTGGCGTGACGCAGTGGTCGGACGCCGAGGACGCCGTTCTCGAGGACCTCGGCGTGGCGGATGGAGAGGCGGTGGCCGTCCGGTCTTTCCAGAAAGGGGATGACGAGCTTGCCGACGATGTTCTGGCCTAAGTCGACGAGCGTCTTGCCGGCCGGGTCCGTGAAGACTTTGACAGGCTTGACCGTCTCTGTAGTGCGCACCGGCGGGGACGAGGACGCGACGAGGGAGGCTTTTGGGAACGGGAACGTCTCGACGGCGGACCATCCTGCCTCCTCGTGGTGCCAGTCCGCCACCTCGAGGCCGAGATCGTACGTCTCGCCGTCGTAGATGCCGCTCCCAACGATGGGCGAGGGCCGACACTCCCAAGTCTCGTCCGTGGCGAGCCTGAAGCCCGGAGCCGACGAGACATTGTCGTCGAGCACGTCCAGCTGTGCGAGGACCCCAATGCGATCGCCGTAGAAGCACGTCAGACCCTCGCCCCAGAGTACGCGGCCGGCGTACCACCCTTCGCCCACCTCGACGGATAAGGTGTTGGGCTGGCCCGGCTTCAACAGGGATCCGACGTCGAAGACTTGGTATTGAATGCGGTGCTGGTACGCCGTCCAGCCGGGGCCGAGCCACTCGTCGCCGATCTTCTCGCCGTTTAGGTAGGCCTCGTAAATTCCCAGGGCGGTGATGTACAGCCTCGCGCGGCGGCCGTGGAGCTCGGGGGCGTTGAAGGTCTTGCGGAAGCGGACCGGCCGGATACCCCGCTGGTCGGGGTGACGCTCCGACCGTGGGGGTGCTGTGATGGGTTTTGCTGTCCAGGAGTCCTGGGACAGCAAGGCCGCTTCGACGGTTGCTGGCTCAGACCAGTCTGTGTTCGCCTCGCCATCGTCGGAGATGCCGTTGGACTTGACGCGGACTGTGGCGGCTTCGCTTGAGGACAGCGGGGTGTCTGGCCATGACTCCAACACGGCAGAGCTGCTGTCTACGTGTAATGCCTGGGCTTTTCTACCTGCGCGTGTGATCTCGATGTCGTAGGATGTTTGATGCCAGTTCTTTAGGATCGAGTCCGAGGTGACCTTCCAGGAGAGACGGGGCGCCGATGAGGGAACCCCGAGGCCGTTGGCCAGATGTTCGAAGCGGAGGGATGTGACTCGCAAAGCAGACATGTTGTATGCATATGCATGCCTTGGCCGCGATAGGATAGGAGAGTCGAAAGGAAAGGCTTCAGGGGTATAAATCGACGTTCCTGCGGATGTCAGGCTTCCACGCAAAGTGTGAGATCTTGCCAGATCTGATCCACAACGCGTCAATCGGCAAGTGGTTTCGGCTTCCTATTTTGACAAACTCTGGGGAAAGCCCCGCGGCCGGTGACATCAGCACCGAAATGCCGAGAGGGGAACCCCCGCCAGCCGGAGGAGTTTAGGCCGAGCTGCAAAACGACTACGAAGGGTCGTAACCCGAAGAGAGCTGCTGCCAATTACCATCGGCTCAGGCTACTGCTATGCTGTGCTGTATGTTGTCGATTTTATTCACCGTTGATCAGGTTGCATTTGACTGCTTGTTACGATCAGGGCTTGCGATAGAACAAAACCTTTTCGTTGAATGAATGCTTCGCCTTAGCTCTGAACGCAGTCAACCAAAGTCAAAAGTTTAAAAACTGGTAGTTATCTAAAGCCTGGATTAAATTACGACCGCTCGTATCTGCTTTTAGTTCAAAGAAGCTATTGCCGAACATCGAAGGTTCTATTTCACGAAGCTGGAACTTCACAAACGCAGTGGAGCTTCGCGCATTCATGTCTGGTTGCCAGCGAATGACAAGAGCCTCAAGATGAGCAAAATAAGTTCTGACTGTACCAATGCAAGTTTTCCATTTTACTCATCAGAAGAACATATATTGCCATGCGTGTCAGCTCGCATATAATAGGCATGTCAGCTCGCATACAATAGCCTCTGATTACGAATTGTCAGTTCTATCGAGAACGCGAGTTGAGTCCAGCGACCATGAGGAATAGATGTTTCAAAGTCGACGAAGTGCATCGCAACGTCTTGTGTAGGGAATCTCCGAGAGGATACCTTATATTTCATTCGACAATTAGCCCACATTTTAATTTTGGAAAAGAGTGATTACTTGCAGCGTAAGCACGTATCATGTCGGAGTCGCGGACGAAAATCTAACCGAGTTGATTCGTTCTTCTTTCCGCATTTTAGCCGCCTGAGCCTCTCACTTGCTGCGACATTAATGACAAGGCCGCGTTGTCGAAAGTGCCTCCTCACTTTCCCTCCTCCACTATCTTTTGGCTTGTTCCTTGCATCGCAACATGACCTCCAACCACGGCATGAGGAGCGACCTTTACTCCTTATATACGGATTATTATAGACCGCCTCGGTTTGAATATCTGGCCGCGTTGGACGGAGACAGTTCCGACGCCCCCTATCCGGAGCCAAGTTGGGTGAAGACGTTCGTTCAGATTACCATCACCCTCTACCATCGACCCCCGCTCATATGTGCCCAGGAATGAACCGATTCGAGAACCTTCCGACCGACGCCATGCGGAGGCTGTGGCAGCCGGTCTTCCGCTGGTGCTGGACAGAAAACGCCAACGCTCTCCTTCACCTATTCGCTCTCAAAAGAGACAAGATTTGGACTCGAGAAAGAGGCAGCAGGCAGGCAACTTCAGAGCCACAGGGCCCCGTATTCGGCCTCGGCCCGGGGCCGCACTTGGCTCACGAACCTTTCTTCACAGCACCATCTCGAAAGACAACACCGGGGGCGAAGGCGCACGGCAGGCTGAGATGCTTGCCTCCCTGGGCCGACGGCTGCGCCGGCGATGCCCACCCGAGAAGTCTCCGCCTCGGCCTAAGCCTGCTTATTCTAAGGATCTGCTCGATGTTTTCAATATTGACAGGAATCCTCCGCCTCCGTTTGAGCGCCCGACCAAGTCCTCCAACATCCAAGATACCGTCTTCGATTATGGCGATCCTGATCAAGACTTCACCATGAAACAGCGACGCGACGGACACGTGACACGTGATAAAAGGGTCATGCCGCTCAAGTTCGCGAACTATGTCGATCCCGATCGAGAGTTAGCCATGAAACAGCAATCTAAACGCGAGGGACAAGCGACACCTGACAAATGGGCCATGCCGAGCAGCACGCGATATTCTGTGAACGGACAACATCCTTTTTCTAGGCCGGAACACGTCCATACCGCCGACAAGCCGGAATTCTCAACCTATTTGGATCCTGCTGTTCGACCTGCCATGCAGGATCATCTTATACGGGATCCCGTCGAACCTACCCAAGCGAAATATTACTCAGAAGAAGAACGTCTAACGTGGACGCGTTGGGCGACATCGCCGCCCCAGTCAGCCCCGCCACCCGTCCATTATACCGGACCGAGTCGACCGCGAAAATCAAATAGCTCCGTCAAACCGACTATACAGTCAAGGGTTTCCACTATCGAGACCTATAGCTATAGGCCTGGCTCACTGCATCTCCGCCGAGCACCTGGGGGCTATTCTCTCACTTCCAACAGCCGCAAGGAGAGCAGGAACGTTCAGCGAGATCCAAAGACTCCAGGGGACACTCAATTGAATCGCTGAGCCCCTGCGTTTTGGAGAGGCTTCGCGTTACATACTCAATTACGAAATCAGTTGGTTCCATCAGATGCCCCATATTCTCCTTGAGAAATTGAGAAGGCCAGATGAACGCAACTCATTGCGGGTCGCAGCGTGTGAAGGACCAAATGTTCCTTCGACGTTCTCTACCTGCCTTCAGTCGCTTTGCAACACGCTTGAATCGGCTCGTCCAAGTAACTGATAACTGAGACACAGCGGCGGCTTCGCAGCTGCTCCACTCGATTTCGCCCGACGTCGCGGTTCGGCGGACTTGGGGGGATTCGATCTGGGTCAAACCCCATTTCCGAGAATCACACGGCAAAGATCCGCTGGTTCTCTTCACATGCAGGGTCTTGAGAAATCCCCATGACACGAAAATGACCAAAGTCTGGCAGTGATGTGATATTGGGGATAGAGGATCATAATCATACGGAATCTGCGGAGGTCGGCTATGCTGATGGCACGCTTGTGGCTCTTGATTGTGACAGTCACATCTTACTCGCTGGGAGAACACATGGGCTCAAGAAGGGGATAGGGAAATGCTACTGAATAATATCTGATCTCCGGAGGCATTTCCAACAGTGAATTGAGGCATTTAGAAAATCGCAAGGTGTCCCTCAATCGGACATAGTTATCCTCTTTGGGTCTGGCTTTTAATACACTGGGCTTGGGTAGCGCCTTTCTGGCGGTCCATCCCAAGACCTGCTCGCACATCTCTGAACCGTGTTAATATCCGAGACCACATCCGCCACGCGTTGCCCTTGCATAGCATCCCCAACATCCCTAGCGATCCTCCCGCTTCGGGCCGCGTCGCCACACTCGAGGCGGGTTGCCAAGGCTTAGATCGAATAGACGGGGAAATCTGTCGGCGTGGTCTCGAGACTGACAGCGCCGACACGTTCTTGGGATCAACATGCCAAACCCCCAACTCAGCGATCCGAAGCTGGCGCGATCTCATCAAAGTCGCGTTAGGTTCGTGCCGAGCCTCGTCCAAAATGATCGGCCTCCACTCGGGGGAGTGAGTAGCCAATCGTGGCCCTCTCATATACAGACATGCTGGCATCGGGGAGCAATCATGAAGCGACCTCATCTTAGACATATAGCGCAAGGGAGATGCAGAATGAGGTATTCCGTCTCTGAAAATCTCGTGAGGGTCGGGCGCAAGCGGCCCAGGCGAACCGAAGTTCTGCTGTGAGGAGGCTCGGAAACTCCGGGGGCATCATTCCGAGCCAGGTAGAATGTCTCTGGCCAAGCAGTTCGCAGTGTACAACAACGATCTTGAGAGCCTTGGATCAAAGACAGACCAGGAAAATACAACCAGATATGGAATAAAGCGCTTGGCTCACCGTAGATCTAATGTTGTTACGTTCCTCCGCCGTTGACACTAGCACAAGTCATGCGAGATCTCCAGTCTGCCAGGCAGAAATTCACGTGCAGCCCAGGGAGTGAGCCAGCACCCCGAGCTGTCATTTAGTGCTCATCGGGGCCGGTATAACTCAATCGTGAACCCGTCCTTTCGATCGCTATTGAGCATCCACGGAAACCGTCCCGTATCGTTTTCCACCTCCACGAATCCTTATTCTACCGAAGTTGTGAGAAACGCCGTCATCATGTCTTGCAGCACAATCGCCCACGACAACGCCGAGGGCCACACGCCCTTGAAGCCCTGCGTTCACCACAAGAGCCGCAGGGGTGCGCACAAGAAGCGACTGGTCATTTGCTGCGATGGAACTTGGAACAACTCGTAAGGACTGCCCCCGCGACGGTAAATTGCTGTCATGATGTCGACAACACCGCTGACTGATGACTCGACAGCAATGAGTCGGGAAGCATCTCGACCAATGTCGGCCGGCTCTCGACCGCCTTCGCCCACAAGTGCTGCTCGGGCATGGCGCAGGTCGTCTACTACCATCGCGGGGCAGGCACCGACAAGTCACTCGTGTCCAAGGCCCTTGGAGGCCTTTTCGGCGTCGGGGTCGTTGCGGTAAGTCAACCTGTTCTTCGGTTCTTAGGGGGAGGTAAGGGGCAAGTTTGCAATGAAGTGCAGGGAGCTGACTACCGCATGCAGGACATTGCCGACGTCTACCGCTTCGTCTGCGACAACTACACCCCCTCGGACGAGATTGTCTTCATTGGGTTCTCCCGCGGCGCTTTCACCGCCCGGTCCGTGGCCGGCATGATCTGCGCCATCGGCCTGCTGAACGGTTTCGGCCTGGCCAACTTCGGGGCCATCTTCAAGGACTACTCCAACTTCTCCGGCTGGAAGAAGGGCGTCGCGTTCGACAAGGACAACCACCTCCTGTGGATAAACCGCGCCAACATCTACCACGCTCTCAGGGAGCTCAACGAGCGCGAGAGAAAGAACCAGGACGACGACACGCAGTCCACGAAGCCCGAGAACCCCGAAGAGGAGGAGGCGGACGTTCTGAAAATAAGGGAAGAGTTCTTCTACAACATCATAAATGACAGCTACGGAAGATGCGTCGACAAGGAGTGGGACGAGATGAACGAGACGGAACAGGATGAGGTCGTTGCGAACGTCGTGGAGAGCCAGAGACTCATCCACTTGGCGAAGATTTACCAAGAGTATCTCCAGATTGTAAGTAACTCCAATTCGCACCCCTAGCTCGAGTGCTCGTGCTCCGCTCGTTAGACGAGCGCCGTTGGCTGACAAGTCTGCAGGCTGGCATGCTTCTCGACCAGGAGTATGACCCCGAGGCCCATGACATCAACTGGTCTACCATGATTGCGCAAATCGCCACGGGTCGGAGCCGGGTCATAGAAGAAGTCAAGGTCAAGGCCGTGGGTGAGTTGGACTTCATTTAAGGGGGTCGGCATTTCGCCCGCCGTCGTGCGCTATGCTAACGGCTTGTCCGCAACGCAGGCGTCTGGGACACGGTGGGAAGTCTCGGAATTCCGTACGATCCCAGGACGGAGGACCGTAGCGACAACGAGGTAAGTTGAACCCCAAACACAAGCTTTCGAGAACCGGAGTGCTAACCCGCGATATTAGATCCGTTTCGCGAGCCACAACGTCGATCCTCGGATCGAGAACGCGTTCCACGCGCTTGCGCTGGATGAGACCCGCGGCCCGTTCAAGCCGACCCTATGGAATAGAATGGAGAATGAGCAGGACAAGAAGGAGACCGACGGCATGACCGGCATGAGGTACAAGCGGGACGAGGCTCTGGGCACGACGGATGAAGCGGAGAAGCCCACGACCAGACTTCGCCAGGTTTGGTTTCCTGGCAACCACAGCGACGTGGGAGGCGGCCTCGCCACCCAGCAGATCGCGACGATTTCCCTCGCTTGTAAGTCGCAATCCGTGCACTTCGGGGTTGCTTTTAGTCCAAATTCGTTTCCAACCCGAGCTTCGTGGCTGACCGTTTCCTTCAGGGATGGCCGACCAGCTGTCGTCCATCGGGGTCGAGTTCAACCCGGAAGAGATGACACGCATCTTCGTCAACGCCGGCTGGGAGGGCGGCTGGGCCCTCGGCCGCATCAACAGGCCCGAGAAGTGGACGGGCTGGATCGACAAGGCCATGAACTGGGACGGCGAGGAGGGCAAGCGCACCCCCGGTATGAGCGTGGCGGACGGCAAGGACACCGGGAACCCCACGGTGCTCGCCAACACCCACGAGCTCGTCCACCCCTCGGTCCGGATCCGGTACATGTACGCCGGGAAGGGCCCGGACAACGCAGGGGACTGGCGATGCGACGCGCTGACCGACGCCCGCTACGTGCTCCAGCGCCACCCGGTCAAAGGCAAGAAGTGGCCCGCGTGGGCCGGCGAGCAGCACGACCACTCGTCGACCTACGAGACCCTGAACGGGAGGGTGATGTCCATCCGCGGCGGCACGACCGTCGACCCGGCCGACGGCTTCGGGGCACAGCACACGGTGGTGCCGAAGCAGCTCCCATTCAACGAGGAGCTCTACAAGCCGTCGAAGGAGATGCCGTCGGAGGGCAAGCCGTGGGAGAACAAGTCGCTGAACTACGTCCCGCTAACGAACGAGCCGCCCGAGCACAACACCCTGGAGAAGTGGAGGTGGGAGACGGATGAGCAGATCGGAGACCGTTCCGACATGACCTGGGTGTGGTCCCGAGAGAAGCCGGACAGCCACAAGTGCCGATACGGGCCCGAGCATTGCGAGACCAAGTGCGGACACTGGATCCAGGGACCGGTCACCCTCCACGAGGAGCGCATCGGCATGTGGGAGCGCCAGTTCATCAAGGTCGTGAGCCGGGGCCCGATGTTCCGGCCCCTCGAGCCCGCGGCCCGCAACTTCGTCGGGAGGACGTGGGACGCGGCCACGGGCTTCTTATGGGGCACCGCGACAAGGGCGACGAAGGCGGTCACTGGGGCCGTTAACTTTGCCGGCGGGGTGGTCATGACCCCGTACTACTTTGGCAAGAAGAGGATCGTCAAGATCATCTGGGGCGGAGCCGTCAACCGTGGGCAATACCTCACGGGGCTGGCGTCCAAGGAGGAGTTGTTGAGGGGTCTGAGGAGGGATCATCAAGACGTGGGAAAGTACGGCTACCATGACTTCAATGCGTGGCAGCAAGGCGACGCGAGGCCCCGACCCATGACTAAAGCCATGGAAGCCAAGAAGAGGAAGTCTGCCAAGAAGGCGGCGAAGAAGGCGGCGAAGATGTCGATGAGGAATGAGAAGGTTGACGGGGATGTACAAGTCACAGTTGACTCGGTTCAGGGTTAGATCGGATACATCCAGCACCTGCTGTGTTTGTTGTTGATTCATCATTGGTAGTTTTCTCATTGTTTCCTTGATCTCTTTTCCAATTCATGTAGCAACACAACTGTGTTGAGAAGTGAAATTCATATCGCACTATGAGTCTCGATATATGTTCATGATGTGGTCCTGTTTCGTAAACTCTGACCCGTAAACAGTGACTCTTCTAACTTGTAGTAAGACATTCCCTCCCGCTGGAACTCAAGCCCACCGAGCTCCAGGATTCGACAGGAGATGGGAACTATTAATTCACACCCCCAGGCTGAATATCCCACCTCCCACAAGCAGCAGTATTGACGACAACGATGACGGACGACAACGACGATGACGGACAACAACAATAACAACAGTACCGGAGTGCCCGACAGCAATAATAGTAGTCGGCTGGAATGGATAGAGGGGATGTGAAATACGCAACTTAAGGGTGTAGAATGAAAGGCTCCCAGGAGATGTGCAACGGCGACCCAGACTTGACGTGGACCTCGGATACCCGCAGTGATACCGTCTTGGCCATTTTCGTAATTTCACTCCAGCCTCAGGACCTCTCTACCGTTGCTGAAGTCGAGCATCTGGAGTAATTGCCCCTGATTCCTAGCCTGAGCTACACAGTGAGAACGCCCCAGGGCGCCGTCGGTGAGTGCGGGGTTGGCTGCATGTAATCTGGAACAGGGCGCATTTGTGACATCCAACGTCGGTAGGGCGCGTTCGTGGCATCCAATGTCTGCAGGGCGCGCCCGTACGACAACTCTCACCCTTGTGCTAGGTATTCGAGAGACATCGAGTTGACGGCTCTGGTTCCTGAACAGTGAGTCACTGCCACCGGCTCAAGCGAGCCCGTTCTCTCTAACCCGAGTTGAGTGGAACCCATGCCAGCAAGGGGTCGTTATCGAGTCTCTTCTATCGGTTGCCGGGACTATTTCGGCAGCAGACTCTAGTTGAAGATGTGACGTCATACCGCTTTACGGAGTCAGCACCTCTGCGAAAATCCGCAATTGCGAGGCTTCTGTCTGGTCAATTCGTTTCCAATACAAATAGTGGAGCTGAAGAGAAAGAAAACTCACCATGTGCTTGCTTGCAATATTGAAAAGTTCTGACACAAGAATTGTAAGGGTTGGCGGTTACCATCGGTCAATCGTTGCCCCATCTTCCGGCGGGGAACTTCGGGGAACTCAGGGAAAGCTCACCGCCTTCCGGATCCGGGCGGAGGAGACCCCACTCGTGACTCAAAAGTTTTTATGACTCCTTCCCACTCTCCCCCTCCGGTCCGGCCCTTCAAACCCCCCCGGTACATAAAATAAGCCTCCGGAGCCGCTCATTGAAATTTCAACGTCGACGAACGATATCGAACTCAATTGCAACTCCAATTGAGTCGCCTCAACCCTCAGACGTTTGGCCGAGACTTCGTTCAGACCCCGCCAAGATGCCAATGTACGTTTCGCGAGATGACAGGCACCCTGCTCACGTTTTTGATGGAGCATTTTCGGCGGCCGTTTGATGCGGGGGAGGGGCTAACAGTTCGACCGTCCACAGCCTCAAGGATCCGTCAAAGAAGTACAAGCCCTTCAAGGTAATTCAAGCAACCTCTTTTGTGTTCGTCAATTGCAATTGCTAACTCTCTGGATAGCCTCTGCGCTTGCCCAACAGGCAATGGCCTGACAAGGTCATCGAGAAGGCCCCGCGTTGGCTGTCGTATGTTCCCCACATTCTCATCTCAAGGGGGGTGTGACGCTAACGTCTTTGAAGATCGTGTCTCCGCGATGGTAACCAGAGTCTGCCCGACCCAATGGTATGTCTCTAATTATTCATCACCAACAAGATGAACTCGGCTTGCTCTCTTGGGCCACTATCCCGGCCAAAGCATGACTGACCCCTGCATAGAACGGCGAGGAGAAGTGGCGCTACTTCAAGATGCTCTGCGACCTCGGCTACAAGGAGATCGAAGTCTCGTTCCCCTCTGCCTCTCAAATCGACTATGACTTCACCCGCCGCCTGATCGAGACCCCCGGCGTCGTCCCGGACGACGTCTTCCTCCAGGTCCTCTCCCCTTGCCGTCCCGACCTCATCCGCAGGACCGTCGAGTCGGTCCGCGGCGCCAAGAACGCCATCATCCACATCTACCTCGCCACCAGCGCGTGCTTCCGCCAGGTCGTCTTCGGCTACTCGGAGGAGCAGACCCTCGAGCTCGCCGTCGAGTGCACCAAGCTCGTCCGCTCTCTCACCAAGGACGACCCCTCCACCGCCGGCACCAACTGGCAGTTCGAGTTCTCTCCCGAGTGCTTCTCCGACACCGACCCGGACTACGCCCTGAGGGTATGCAAGGCCGTCAAGGAGGCCTGGGGCCCGGACGCGGCGAAGAACGACCAGATCATCTTCAACCTCCCCGCCACTGTCGAGCTGTCGACGCCCAACGTGTATGCTGACTTGGTCGAGTACTTCTGCACCAACATTGGCGAGAGAGAGAACGTGTGCGTATCTCTGCACCCTCACAACGACCGCGGCTGTAGTATCGCCGCTGCAGAGCTGGGCCAAATGGCCGGCGCTGACCGTGTAGAGGGTTGCTTGTTTGGGTTCGTCGATTCTTCTCCCTGGATGCTACCCAATGATTCTAACTGCATGACAGCAACGGCGAAAGAACCGGAAACGTCGACCTCGTCACCCTCGCCCTGAACCTCTACACCCAGGGCACCAGCCCCAAGATCGACTTCTCCGACCTCAACTCCGTCATCGAGATGGTCGAGTCCTGCACCAAGATCCCCGTCCACCAGCGCGCCCCCTACGGCGGCAGCCTCGTCTACGCCGCCTTCTCGGGCAGCCACCAGGACGCCATCAAGAAGGGCTTCCAGAACCGCCGCGACCAGGGCCTCTCCAGTGAGGAGCCCTGGAACGGCATGCCCTACCTGCCCCTCGACCCCCAGGACATCGGCCGCAACTACGAGGCCATCATCCGCGTCAACTCCCAGTCCGGCAAGGGCGGCACCGCCTTCATCCTCCAGGCCAAGCTCGAGCTCGACCTCCCCCGCGGCCTGCAGATCGCCTTCTCCCGCGTCGTCCAGCGCCGCACCGAGGAGCTCGGCCGCGAGCTCCTCGCCACCGAGATCACCGAGCTCTTCGAGCGCACCTACTTCCTCCACGAGAACCCCCACTTCAGCCTCGTCGACTACAGCATCACGCCCGACCGCTCGCGGTCCCCGGCCCCCGTGGCGGGCAGGACCCAGGACACCAAGAGCCTGGTGCGCATCTTCCAGGGCGTGATCCTCGTCGACGGCCAGGAGGTGAAGCTGCGCGGCCGCGGCAACGGGCCCATCTCCAGCATGGTCGCCGCCCTCAAGGACGTCGGGCTCGACTTCGACGTCAACGACTACAAGGAGCACGCCATCGGCGAGGGGCAGGGCGTTAAGGCCGCCGCCTACGTCGAGTGCAAGCCCGCTGGTAGCAAGCAGACCGTCTGGGGTGTCGGTATCCACGAGGATGTTGTTCAGAGTTCCCTGATTGCTCTTCTCAGCGCCGCCAGCAATGTGAGTTGTTTTCCGCGGCGAAATATTCAGACGAAAGCTGACTGATGTTTGTAGTTTGTCACGAGCAGACCTGGCAGCCCCCTGATTAAGCCTGCTGCCTCCCAGGAGACGCCCAGCGTCGTCTCCGTTCTGGAGGAGAAGGCCAACGGCATGTGAAAAATAGGATAGGATTGAAATAAAAGCATTTGATTTGAGGACAATTATCGTGTTTTGCTCCCGGTATCTCTCTTTATGCAGTCCTAAGCCGTACAATGTACGATCCAGCCTAGATGAATATCGTTGAGATGAAGTGTGGGCTACTCTCGGTGTTTAAAAAGCGAGCTTATAGTCATCAAGAGCTCCTCGTGCCACCTTCTTCTGCCAGGCCTGCCATCCAGTGCGTTTCCTTCAAATGTGTTGGGGGCGGCGTCTCGAGGCTCGCCAGTGCAGAGTCGATCCTCCTCTTCCCACTCCGCGAGAATAGAAGATGCACTTTTGGTCCTCGGGTGATCGGGGCCAAGACGACGCTGCCTGCCTCTCAAACACTCGCGCATCAACCGAGTTGCGGCCTCCCGTTTGCCACAATCTCTCCAGATCCAGACCGGGTTGTGCATAGACGCAAGCGTGTCCGGATGGTCCCTCCCAAACATTTTGCCCTCTTTCTCCTTCACCCACGTGTATAATGCCTCTGCCTCTTCCATACGACCTTGAAGCCAGTACGTCCGCGCCAAGTAGTCCGTACATCTGAGCCTGGCGAAACACTCTTCTCCGATCACTCTTTCCATTGTATTCACTACTTGCGTGAGCATGTCCTCGGCCTCTTCCAATCTTCCCGATCTAGTCTCAAGTTCCAATGTTTGAAGCTCCTTGGCCTCATCATATCGACCTTGTAGCCCAAAACCCCAGCTTTGGCCGCCCATGGCGTTAAGTAGCAGTATTCCTACATCATGACTTTGGACCTCGCACCAATCTAGTATCCTCCAAAAAAGCCTTTCTGCCTCATCCAATCGTCCTTGACTCAGGAATACTGAGCCTAGGCGACACATGATCCACATTTTCTCATGGTCTTCGCCGTTCACGCTCAATTGTATATCCATTGTCGACTGTAATAACTCCTCAGCCTCTTTCAAACGGCCCTGTCGCAGAAGCAGAAATCCCATTCCGCGAGCGCTATTTGACGTGTCGTCATGCTTTTCTCCAAGCAATCGTTTTCGTAATTCGAAAGCTCTCCTACAATAATCTTCCGCCTCGAGCCAGTGGCCTCTGTAGTGGCAGTATCCCGCCACCTTATTCAGAAGAGTCGCTAGTTCAGCTGTTTCGTATTGTGCGCTTGAACTGAGATGGCTCAGTAGAGCCTGTGCGTGCGGGAGGTATTGTTGGCATATGACACGGGTGTTATGATGGTCGCACGGAAGCATGTTTGCCATGGTCTTCAGGGCGTGTTCTGAAAACGCGGCAAACCTGTTCTGGCTCGAAAGCCATTTACGTGTTACCAGGTGCACCAGTCGATGCATGTTGGTGGTCTTGTCTTTGGCTTTCGTCACAAACGAGAATGCCTTAAGTGTACCCAGAGCCTTGATAATCTCACCTTGGGTCGTTTCAACGCCTCTATTGTTGCAGTAATGAATGAGGAAACCCTCGGGTATAGCCTGACGGTCTACAAGACTCGCCACAGAAAGAATGTCGCTTGCGAGTGGATTTTCCTTCTGGATTTGTTTGAAGGAGATTATCCACGTGGCGGTAACTGCGTGAGGTGTTTCCGAGTCTCTGCCGACTGCTTCGAACGGCTGGCTGTGTTGATCCACAAACGCGTCGTCGCTTTCGTCGAGGAGCTCGAGGTATTCCTGGACTGAGATGCTGTTTTCATGGACGAACGCAGCCGCCTGTGCCAGCGCTAGCGGCAGATGCTCGAGCTGGACAGATAGAGCCGACGTGTCCTTGGCAGGAAATTGACCGCCAAGAATCCTGTATAGCAGCTCCTGAGCCTCCATCTCGCTCATCTTGGGAACTTCAACGAGTGACTCTTGGAGTGACTGGGCTCGGACCAGTCTTGACACGCACTTCTTGTTCCTGGTTGTGATCAAGATCGATCCGTGGCTGCATTCCGGCATGTATTCGCTCAACCGGACTGACGGCTCCGTCTTGCTGCCCGCGATCGTGGTGGCATTCTCCGAGGTCGGCGTGAAGAACAGTTGTTCGTCGTCGGCGTTGTCGACGACCATGACCCACTGGCCATGGCTTTCGTTCTCGAGCCATTTGCGCACCAGCATACCAACGTCTGATTTGGGATCGTCGCGTCCTTGGATCTGACACTGCTCCGCAATCTCGGCGAAGCTCTTCCGGAACAGGTCCAAGCTACCGCCATGAACCCAGAAGACGGAGACGTCTCGGAAGTGATGTCTGATCCAGTGGACGAAAGCAAGTGCAATCTGGGTTTTACTTCGAACAATCGACGTTAGTAGGTCTGCCCCGAGCAAAAGGGAATATAATTTGCTTACCCAGCTCCGCTGAGGCCGAAGAGCGCCATTCTCGACCCCTGGCGCTGGAGGCTTTGACCGAAGCCAAGGTATTCTTGAATCCTACGCGGCAGATCGGACCGGCCAACGAAGTCCGGGTTACTGACATACGGCACGAGAACTGCAAGTGGACGACAGTCAGCATACAATGTAAAGGCCCAGACTAAGTTGCGCTACGTACATTTCGCGCTGGGGTCTCTGAGCCGATCTCCCACTGCAAGAGCCCTCTTTGCAAGGCCACCGATCCTCTGCAGCGCTCGCTCGTACTCGTGGTCTTCTCTGCCGAACTTGACCATGTCCGAATGCGACCGGTTGATGGCGCAGATGTGCTGTGGTCCCTCTTCCCATGGCCGGCAGTGAGTGGCCGAGGACTTCGTGACAAGCACCAACTTCGGTCCGTCCATCTGCCAGGCACCATTTGCTTCCTATTGCTAGTTAATATAACCATTCCAAGGGTGGAAAAGTGGTGCAAATACCTGTCGAGCCGTAGGCGATTCCTCGGTTTCGTGGAAGCAGAAAACCTCCTTGCGCCCGTCGGGGCCCAGAGCCTGGTGGAACTCTCGCTGCTGAATGCTGAGAATTTGCGAGTTGATTCGGCTCAGGGACCCAATGAGCTCGCGGTTCGGGCTGTTTCCCACCATTGGAATGAAGTGACCAACGTCCATCCCATCATGGGGAACTCCGAAAAAGACGATTCCATAGAGAGCCTGGATAATGTGCTGGTGATCTTCGTCCTGGGTGTTCGCCATTGCTATGACGCCCTGGTTCAGTTGTCAGTGACTTCCGTAGCCCAACACCGCGATACACCGTGTATGGCGGTATGCGCGTGTACTGACCTGTTTCACAATCAGACCTCCGAGGCTGTGCGGCACCATGATCAAGGGCCGCCGGGAATGCACCACTACAGCAAGGCTCTCACGGGACGAAGTCGAGAGGTCTTCCAGATTCTGGAAGTTCTTGCTTTGAGTTACCGCAGACTCGTAACCATACACCATCACACGCGCCATCGGGCGATTAGTGTGCTCCCAGAGAAGATGATGAGGCAGGGCGTCCCGCAACCACATGTGCTGGCCGCCTCTTTCCTTGAAATCCTTGAAAGATCCGAACGCGTGGCCGCCGAGACCGGCTATTGCAACGATGCTGCGTTCGTCAGTACCGTGTGGCGGTCTTGTGAGGGAGCTCTGCTCACTCTACTTTGTGGTCATCGACTGGGGGCGCGTAGAGCGTCGTGAGCCCGAGAAACGCGTCATCGAGCGACAATGTCACGGCACCGGGGCCGTCCGCGTGAATGGTGTTTGATGGACACTTCAACTCCCTGAAAGTTGCGGTGCCAGTCTGGGACCGTTTGTGGGCTTCAATGGCGAGCGACTTGACGACGGGGTCCACGCAGCCATCGTGGTCTGACAGAAAACACTGCAGACGGGCTTCATCCCAGGCGGTCGGCACGCCCCGAATACGGAACGTCTTGCCGCTGGTCGCGCCAGCGGTGGTCATGACCAGCGAAGAGCAGATTGGTATCGGGGTAAGAATCGCGAGGATGGCGACAAAGCCGACTGGACCAGGCAAAGAGTGAGATTGTTGTGAAGGAGGGAGCTTTGATCTTAATCTGGCCGACAATCAGGCTGGAGGCAGGCAGCCAGCTTGGCAGCCGACATGGGTCGTGGCCTCTGGTCAGTTTCGATAATGCATGTTGGAACATGGGTACGGATATTTCCACACGACATTTGAATTACATACCGCATCTGAGCAAATCAATTCATTCCCTCAGCCTCGCTGCGAAGGGGCTGGCAGAAGACGTTTCAGCAAGGCATTTTCGCAGCCCTTTATCTAAGGGGGCTATGATTTCACACCCCTACCTAGGCTGAGTATCCCACCTCCCGCAAGCACCTATACTGACGATAGACAGTAGCAACGATGATGGACGACAGCGACGGCGATGAACGACAGCGACGACGACGGATGACGACAGCAAAGACGACGGACGACGACAACAACGAAGGACGACAACGACAACGACGGACGACAACAACGATGACGGACGATATCAATAATAACGGACAATAGTAATAATAGTTACTAGAAAATAGTAAATAGTAGTACTAGGCTAAAATAATTAAAGAGATACAAAATTCTCAGTTTAGAATGTGAAATAACTAATAGTTTTTATATTTAAAGTTCTACTGGCCCTGCTGTCTGTTATTGCTAAATATAGAACGAGAAAACTCTGTATTCAGGCTTTAGAAGCTACTCCATGATCGAAGTGCCACGGGCTTCAATTAGTTGTACCAGCGACCCTCAACCGGAGGCTGTGGATCGTCGAGAACGGTCCCGAAACTGAGATGCCCTACCCGCTCCGGGGCCTGAGCATGCTCCGGCCGGCCATACCAGTCTTCCGGCATCTCGACCTCCCCCCACTTCAGCCGGTAATGGGCCATGTTTTTCGAACCGCTGGTCTCCAAGCTTTCCTCCGCTCCCGAGCCTTCATTGGACCGCGGCATGAGCTCGTCGAGCTCAGCGTCTTGTTCATCGTTGCGGTCGCCGAGGTCCGCAGGAATCTTTGCCAGCGGCGATACCCGACAAGCAGCCGCCAGTGCTAGAGAGTTGAACCCGACGACAAGCGTAGGACCACGTAGGGGCTCCGTCGCCATTGCCCACAACAGTACCATCTGCATTACAAAAAGGGAGATCAAAATCAAGAGAGGCAACGCTGCGGTGCAGATCATAACGACAGCCCCTTGGGGAAGACTTATGGGGTCGCTTTGGTAGACATCGGATGATTGATAGTATGCTGATTTCGAGAATATGTTAGCGGATGATTGGGGTCTGAGGATGTTAAGGTGGATTCTTTGCTTACTGCCTTCGGAAACGAGGATAGACAGTGCGTTTGACACTAGCCAGTGACTTGCGACGCTGAATGTAATGAGGCTGATGCTGTACTTGTATCGTAGTTGAAGACGATATGTAGCGACTTGTTGCCCCCTAGGTGTGACTTATTAGCTCTCCGCAGGCTAGGAGATCTAGTCTATCCTTCACAAACGTGGAAGGCAAACTTACTTTGGGTGAGTAACCCGTAACGGACAAAACTTCTCGGAGAATAGGCCCCATTCCCGGGCCATCTCTAGACGAGTGATACAAGCGTTGAGCGCCAGATACCAGAGAGAGAGAAACAGGTGTGGGGCGTTGACAACAAGAGTCGAGTAAATGAAGGTCAAGCTCTTGCCAATTGGCCGAAGACGATTTGCTGCCTCGATGGCATCGAAAACAGGCAATAAGTGCCTTTGATGAGAATGAGAATGGTCAGTGAATTCCATGTTTCAGGGGGTTTCTCGATTCTGTTTCCGCACTTACAGTCGCATACCATCCCGAATCTGCATGATGAAGCAGCCAGTCGCTCCCGCAAGACCGAGGAAGAAGATGACATGAGTCGTGACCCAAACCGTCCGAGGAACCGCACAAGCTCTGCGGTGATGATTCCCAATCTTGCCGTGGCGCTCTATGACCCACTGCCGTGGACCTAGCGGTTCAAGCATGGTGCGTTTCGTCTTTCCGTCGGCTGATGTCGTCTTCAAACCTCTCGTCCGGAGGATCCTTTGGGTAAGAAGGCCGAATGCCAATTCGTCGTCCTTCTGGTTGGAAATGAAGTAAGCTATGGCGTCTCCCAGTGTGACGAGTGGCTCGCGCGACCCCAGCACCCGCAGGACGACGACGCATATGACCACCTTGAGGAGAACCGACAGAATAACAGCGAAAAGCAGAGGCTTCGACAGCGCGACCGCGCAAGCCTGGTGTCGTAGCTCGGCCCGGCAGTATAATATGCTGTCCCAGCCTCCCTGCGAATGTGCGTCTTGGAGGTCGTTATCCCAATTCCAGTGGCGGATGACCGGTAGTAGCCCCAGATTTGTTACGTGTCTGCAGCTGCTTCTGCAGCCCGCCCAGGACGCGTTCGCAAAGCCGCTCATCGTGCACTGCACGGAGGACCAGAGGGTGTTCGGCTGATCCCGCGGGACAATCGGCTCCCACAGCTCGTCGGCGGCGGGGGTTACGTTCCAGACGTCGGATCTCGTCCAGCTGGGGCCCTCGGCAACGACGACCACGTTACGATACGCCTGCAGGCCGACGCAAGAGCCGTAAATCTCTAGGCACTCTTCGGCCTCTAGTCGCTTCCACTCCGAGGCCCTTGCTGCCGTTTCCGAGACGTTGATGGCGTAGACCGAGTCTTCCAAACCGGGGCCGGCGAGATCTTTGAATGTTGGCAGAGGAGCTTGATCGCCCAGGCCGTCGATGTAGGTTTCTCGAGTATGGAGACTCGCGCCTGGGAGGAAGTAAGGGCCACCATCAAGGAACGACTCCGACGAAACTGTCATGTGAAAATCATCCATACGGCTATCCATCAGAAACACAGAGCCGTTAAATAGGACATGAATAGGCACCGACGTCAGGGCGAGACTGAGCCATAACACCAATTTGAAGCGGGACAGGTGAAAGGCGTTCCGCCACGACGGAATACCGATATCCAGCCACATTCCGCTAGTATGCGCAGCGTCTACCTCTTGTGGAGAGGGCGCGTTGAGCACCTGCATGAAGAAGTTCGAGGACATGAGGACGATCGTTGACAGGATGTTGATGAGCAGGTGCAGCAAGGTGTTGGTGATCTTTGCGTGGCCGGTTTGGCAGTCGGATTCGTGGAACTTCCAAGACTGCCTGAGGTCGCCGCCGGTTTCCGAGACGGCAGCCCCAAAGATGCCGATGAGTGCTAGCAGGACCGTCGACATGAGCGCGACGTTCACGAACGCCATCCTCCGCCATCCGTCCGGGAGCGAGCGGAGGCTCCGCGCTAGTCGGGACTTGCGCAGGAACGACGGCATCAACGACATTGAAGGTAAGGATCGTAGAATTGCGCTGGGAAGGATGGAGAAAGACGACCAATCGACGATTGGGAGAAGCTGAACATGTCGTTCTACTTTTAAGATCTTGCAACTTGGCCAAGTCGGCTCAGGGGGGCGCAGCTATAAATATTTTCACAACGCAAAAGGCTGGGTGCCTTGCAGCTGTCAGATATCTTTTCAGTTGGTTGGTTGGCCGGCCGTGCCGCTCGCTACCTGGCTCTTTGGACGACGTTGACTGGCAGATGCCTCTACATGGAAGCATTTTAAGTAGCATTAAGACGAGGGGTCCACTGTTAACACTGCGTCACTGTCCTGACTGGCCAACGTATGGGACTTTGGTTGAATCTGGTACTCGTGCCCCTGATATTCAACGAATATCCGTACGCATACATCACTATGGTCTGATGGGTCTCGCAGGGCTTTTCACCAAGGCGGTTTTCCAAATAATATGGAGACCAACGAATTCGGGAACCAACGAAGTTGAGAACCATCAATGGCTAGAGGACACGGCTACTGACTGGCGACGAGAGATAAGACATAATCTTCTTTGTAGCTCTGGAAATGCTTCAAATATCGTTTTCTTATCAAGAAGGAGCCTGTGGTATTGAAAAGGAAGTGTGGCCGATGACCAGGCTCCGAATGCGAACTGGCAGGAAGCGTCTCTCACCGAAGCTCACCGAGCACACCTCGGTGACCCGGGCTTCTGCCGTTGGGCCATCGACCGGTCTCGCTCACATTGGTGGAGTTTGCCTCGGCGAACCACGAAGGAGAATGGTGCTCAGCACCCAATCACAGAGAGTCTAGTACCCCGCAACATCCGCTAATTCGGATCCCCCGCAGCAGTCAATGCGCCCCTCCCCATGGGCCTCCCCGGGCGGCGATTGGGCAGCCGGTCTATTCGGTTTACGGACCCTGTGCCCCTGAAGCCCCTGTGAAGATGGCGCTGTGGGAACGATCCAGTCTTTTTTCCTTCCTCCCGCATGACCTTCCGAATCCTGCTATATCGCGTCGAAGACGACTTGGAAGAGGAGGACGACACCGGCGAAGGCCACGATAGATGCACGCCGACCATTGCACGCATATCAACACTCCGAATCATCATCCGATAGTAGCGGCAGCGGGTCAGGCAAGATGCTCTCGCCGACGACGGTGAACGACACCGATTCGACCGCGACGCCCCTCGACAGCAGCGGGTCTCACTCTCACTCTCACTCTCATCCACAATCTCAAACTCAAACTCACTCTCATTCTCACTCCCACGGCCCGTCTCACTTCGCCGCCGCAACTCCAGGCGCCTCGTCGACATGGGGCCTCGGCGACCCGACCACCTCGCAGCACCTGTCCTCCGAGGCATCGACCTCCCCCGCCGAGTCGTGGCGGCTCGACGAGTTCGTCACCGACCCGGGTTACCTCGCCTACCAGGAGGAGCTACGCTGTCTCATCTTCAACACCGCGCAGACCGCCGCACCGACGAGGGAGGGCACACCTGAAGCTGCTGATGGCGGATTTGCCGCGGGTGGGTTTGCTGCGCCGGGGACTATCTTGGGCGATGAGGCGGCGGCTAGGAGGCAGGCTGGGCAGATTCTTGGGACGGGGAGGAGGTTGGAGTACTTGAAGAACTACGTCGGTGAGGTTGCGCCATGGGTAAGTTCATGCCGTTGGTATATATATATACAGGACTAACACATTATAGCTCGATATGTTTGACAGCGACCGCGCATTTGGCATTCAAGTACCCGTACTAGCACGCAGTTCCCCGGCACTTTTATACGCCGTGTTAGCACTCTCAGCCCGCCAGATGGAGCGCAAAGAGGGCAAGCAGACGTCCTTTGACAGTTTGGAACTATACCAGGAGGCCATCCGCCTGTTGACGCCCCTCCTCCAGTCCCGAGACCAGAAGATCATCCCCATCTGCACCATCCTGTGCTGCTTGGAGATGATGTCCGCCAGCGCCCAAGACTGGAGGAAACACCTCGAAGGGTGCGCAGCCCTGTTCGATTCCTTCTACGTCCACGGTTTCAGCGGCGGTCTCTTACAGGCCGTCTTCTGGTGCTACGCTAGGATGGGTGCGTCGCATCGTCTTCTTATCCCTCATAACTATCTCACTAACATCCAACAGACCTCTGCGGCGCCCTCATATCAGACGGCACCGAAAGCACCCTCCTCACCCCATCCAAATGGCTGCCCGCCGCCGCCTCCCACGACGAGGCCCGCGAGCTCTTCCGCCAGTCCGGCACCCCCGACATGCACGCCAACTACGCCGTCTACCTCTGCGCCAAGGTCTGCGAGCTCGTCGCCGACAGGACGCGCTACTTCGAGCTCGGCGACGTCGACTCGGGCCGCCCGGACGACCTCGCCGAGCGCTGGCTCCGGCTCTGGGACGACCTGCAAGCCTGGACGCGCGACCGCCCCCCGGAGCTGCTCCCCGTGCAGACCGTGCAGAGCAGCCCGTTCCCGCAGATATTGTTCCTGCACTGGGCTGCCATATCGTCGAACCAGCTGTACCACACGGCGTGCACTCTGCTGCTCGGCTCAGCGCCGCGGCCGACGCCAGGCCCGGGGCTGGGGAAGCTTGGGGTTGCTGGGTCTGCGATTTGGCATGCTAAGTGCATCTGCGGCATCTCGCTCGCGAATCCGCACCAGGGCTGTCTTAACAACGCGATACAGCCGCTGTGGGTTGCCGGGCGGTTGTTGAGTCACCGGTCCGAGCATGCGCTGCTCGTGAAGCTGATCCGGAGCATCGAGGCCGTTACGGGATGGGGCACTTGCTGGCGCATCGACGACCTCGAGACCGCTTGGGGTTACAAGGTCCGCAAGGAGCTTAAGGTGGCTGACATGGCGAGATGAGAGTCTGCTTCATGATGTTCGTGCCTTGTCACGGCACGTATTATTCACTACCGCCTCGAGGTATCATCATCATCCAGATGACCGGTACGAAAGCCCGGCCAGCTATCCGGCGCCCTACACGAACCCCCAATCCTCCCGGACTCTCGCCGCGAACCCCTCAACATTCCACCCCGTGAGCGTCCGCACGCGCTCGAAGCACTCCAGGACGGCCCTCTGCTGCGGCTCATACGTCATCCGCTGCGCCGCGAGATACAATGACGCGACGAGGCATAGGTCCCAACTATCCCTGCGGTCATTATTCACCGCAATCCCGCAGACGCGCTGGGCATGCCATAACGGCGACACGGATGACGACTTCTTCGCTCCCGTCGCTGCCCCCGTCTGCAACGTGCGCGGCCTGTTCTGGAGGAGCAGGAGCATAGCAGTATGATACAGCTGATTCGCAAAAACAGCAGCGCCGTTGGTGAACAGAATAATCGGGAACAGATTCTTCTCCTCTTCGTCGCCGTCCCCTCCGCCGCCGTCCATCTCGACCATGGGCCGGAACTCCTGCGCCCGGCTGGCGTACCACGCGCCCAGCGCGTCGCTGAGCATCGTCCATCGGTGGACAGGTGGGACGTCTGTGGGAGTCTGGGGCGGGAAGCCGCCGGCGCAGAAATTGACGACCTTGGCGCAGAGGAGCAGCGGCTCCATGGTGTACTGGAAGATGGTCTCTGCGACAGCGGAGGAGGAGGAGGACCAGTGCTGGGAGATGGGCGGGTTATAGCTTAATTGCTCTGGGACGGATATAGGTGACGCGGTGACGAGGGCTGCTGCTAGTTCTGGGGGAGGGGTCAGCATGGTTCATAGCTTTTTTTTATGAAGATCGACTGTACCTAGTCTGATCAACACGGAGAGAATAGACATCGTCTTTGGTATAGCGTCCGCGAGCGCCATGTTCCAGAAGCCGTCGCTGATGATCAGGGGTAGCTCGTGCCAACTTCCTGGGATGTTCAAGATGAACCGGCACGCCGTGGACAGGATGAGTTGTGACAGATCACTGTCGCTGAAGGAACCGAGGCTGGATGGCTCGACCGGCGCCGTCTCGATGAGGGCCTTGATGTACTCCATATCACCAGGCTGTACCACCCGTGAGTCTGCCTGTGATGATATTGCCGCGAGCGCCATCACGGAATGCAGCACTGCCTCGGACTCGATGGCGAGTCGGGGGACGTAGAGGCCGAAGGTCTGACTCATGTCGCAGAGGTCGAGCTACGGAAGGACCGCATTAGTACAATGGCAAGCGGATGTGCATGAGCAGAGACTCACCCATGGCGCGACTTGGTACCTAAAGTGCCGCAAAAGCTGAAGCAGTCTATCCTGCGGTATGCCACCGGCTATCGATGTCCGCGCCGCACTAGAGCTTCTTTCGTCCCTCGTGGAGTTGGGCGAGACCGACATCAGGTCCCTTGGGCTCACGCCCATCGCCTCAACACCGCTCATTGGGAGATGTCCCGGACCCGGACCGGGTGACTGCGCCATCCTCGCCGGCGTGCCCTCGCTCCCGAGGGAGAGCAGGACGTTGAGTGCCGTCTCATATGCGGCGTCATTGTTGGGTGAAGCCCTCTGTAGCTGTTGCTGCTCCTGCCTCCCCGCAATATCCAGGTTCCGGACCGGAGACGACAGGCTCTCGTGACCTATGCTCTGCGCCCTCCAGTGGTGTACCTGAAGCGGCGGCGGCGGGTGGTGATTGGGCGCGATGCCCGGTTCGATGGGATGCGGTTTCGGTGTCGGCGGCTCCGGCGGGTGAGGCTGCGGATGTGGATGAGTTTGGAACGTGAGCACCGTGGGCGTCTGTTGCCCAGGCGAAAGGACCGCGCCGGGACTCGTGACGACGTTGTTGTGAAGTCTCGGATCCGGCGCCGGTGATGAGGGGGATGGTTCTTTCGCAGCCTGTTGTTTCGAAGATCCTGGGCCGACGAACTGGTCATGTTGTAAGCCGGCTTTCACATATGATGAGTGATCGCGTGATCACACGTACCTGGAGTCTCGAGTACTTTGGAGTAGCCGCCTCAGTCGCCCTCGGCGACGGCGAAACCGTTAACGCATTCTTATTCAAGAACGTCAATCGCGGGCCGTACTGGCACTCAAAGTTGCCGTCGATGCAGCGCTGACATCGCGGTTTGCTTTCGTCGCCTGCGGCCGTGGTTGCGGAGTCAGCTCACCGCGTATAACCGAGGCTTTACGAGGCAAAATGGGCCAGTGGAGATGGAGCAAAAAAGAAAAACGTGCAATATGAGGGTGAATGCTCGATTAAGAATAAACTTACATTTCCTCCGTCGGATTCGACACTTTAGACATCCCGTACGCGTCCTCTTGTGCCTCGCCTTGGACGCATTACCTCCAGATCCCCCAGCTCCCGCATCAGCGCTTACGGTGGCAGGTTGAGCGGCTCCTGATACTGGTTCCGTGTCGTCGGCCATTGTGCGCGCGGCTCAGACCTTCGCGACGGGCTTTCTGTCGCTGGCATTGCGGGAAAGGGGAGGAGGGGGTAATTTTGTCGGATTGGGAAGGCGGATGGCGCCCCCAACAAATAGTGGAGGAACCGCGGAGAGACGCGGATGGGGGTGGGCGAACGGCGAGCAGGGGGGGACGCCGCGTGAGTTGGTCACTGTCATAGTGGTGTGGTGGGACTTTTGGGATGAAGTTGGGGTTGGACGGGGGCAGCGGCTGGTTGATCTGGAGACGGGTAGATGAGCCGGGGAGTTGTCTTTGAGTCATTCTAGTTGAAGAGCTGTTGATTGAGATTCCTCATGTTGATGTTGGTTAGTTGTGAAGTCACCGAGTCAACTTGAATATCACCGTTGATTGCAACACAGTACTTCGGTCGGCAAACGTCCGACGCCTCGATGGCTCGATGGCACTTGTCACCGGCAGATATTATGCAACAGTTTTCTCGTTGCCGGTCAAGCCCGGCTCTTCATTGCCCCTCATAGAACCCTGTCGAACACGAGTCAAACAGGGGGCCGCTTAGTGAGGGGATGCTTGCCCTTTTCTGTCCCAAGCGGTTCCGATTACCACATTCGGTAATGTTAAGCACCCACAAGATATGCCCCTCCATGACGATGCGAGGAAATCCAGGTTCGGGGATGGGACTCTGCCCCTCGGAGGCGGGGTAGCTCAAAAAGAATTCTGAAATATTTACACTTGTGCTTCAGACCGAGCATCTCTCTGTCCTGGAACAATCTTGCTCTTCTCTCTCTTCCTCATTCCACACATCACCATCTCCTCTTCTTCCCAGTAACCAACACAACTTTATTCACAATGGCCAAGAACACCATCACCCTGGCCTCCGGCAAGGAGATGCCCCTCGTCGGCTTCGGCCTGTGGAAGGTCCCCCGCGAGACCTGCGCCGACACCGTCTACAACGTGAGTTATTCCCTTCGCCCATCATCGACGTCTCCCGATGGATCGCATCATAACTGACCTGAACGATGAAAACAGGCCATCAAGACCGGCTACCGCCTCTTTGACGGCGCCTACGACTACCAGAACGAGAAGGAGGCTGGTGAGGGTGTCCGCCGCGCCATCGCCGACGGCCTGGTGAAGCGTGAGGACATCTTCATCACCACCAAGCTGTGGAACAACTACCACCACAAGGAGCACGCCGTCGACATGGCCAGGAAGCAGAACGAGACCTGGGGCCTGGGCTACATCGACCTGTTCCTCATCCACTTCCCCGTCTCCCTGAAGTACATTGACCCTGCCGTCCTCCCCTACCCCGTAAGATGTCACCGTTTCCCGCGCGCTCTTGATCTCACTTCAGAGACCGCACCTCTGCGAACGTCGAACTAACATCCCCAAGGCTTGGTGGTCCGACGCGGCCCAGACCATCGTCGAGCCCGACCCCGTCCCCATCCGCGAGACCTGGGAGTGCCTCGAGCAGCTCGTCGACGAGGGCGTCGCCAAGTCCATCGGCGTCTCCAACTTCCAGGCCCAGTCCCTCTACGACATCCAGTCCTACGCCCGCCACCCCATCTCCTCGCTCCAGATCGAGCACCACCCCTACCTCGTGCAGCCCGACCTCATCGCCATGGCCCAGGAGAACAAGATCGCCGTCACGGCCTACTCCTCCTTCGGCCCCCAGTCCTTCCTCGAGATCTCCAACAAGCGCGCCATCGGCGCCGAGGCCCTCTTCGAGGTCGACGCCGTCAAGAAGGCCGCCGCCGCCCACGGCGTCACCCCCGCCCAGGTCCTCCTCCGCTGGGCCACCCAGCGCGGCGTCGCCGTCATCCCCAAGAGCAACAGCCAGGGCCGCCTGCAGCAGAACCTCGAGGTCAACGGCTTCGACCTGTCCGCCGAGGAGATCGAGGCCATCTCCGACCTCGACCGTGGCCTGCGCTTCAACGACCCCGGCTTCTACCTGCCCCAGTACCCCCTCCGCATCTTTGCTTAAAGGTGTTTGGACAGTCTACAGCCTTTTAATAAGATTTTTGGATGGGAAAAGAGAAACGGAAGCCGTGGATGTAATGGTGGCAAACATGCTCTTTTAGACGGACCTGGATAGGACCAATGGTTACCAAAGAAGCGGCCATGAATTGATGAAAAGTTACAACTACACAATGAGTGTCATTACAAGTGATTTCGGCTTTGACTGCCAGCAACAACCCCGCGATAATGGTGAGAGCTCTCGAGCTTCCTCAGAGCTTCACCTTTCCCCTTATCGCATTAAACGCAATGTCCCACTTCATGGCCACGCGCTCCAATCATGCTCGGAACTCGGCCGTGCTGCGGACCGGAACCCGGAAACTCTGCCTCTTTCTCTCTCTATCCATCAGCCGGGGTTTATCCGGAGACGGTGTTCTAGAACGCGCAGAGTGCTTAGGACTTCCCAATCCGGCAAGTTGAAGCATCTCCAGACAGCTTCGGTCAGTTCCCCGCTCTCGGTCCCTTCTCCCCAATCCCATCCCCTCCTCGAGAACGCCTAAGCGCTTCCAGTCGACAATTACTGCCGACCCAGGAAGAAAGGATCACACGACGAGAAATTATTTGTTTGGCGGGACGGGACAGCATGCGAGCTGCATGGTTCTGGACAGCTCTCAACGAATTGAAACGAGACGGATTATCACCTCTTAATAACTTTTTTTCAACCAGCTGCCATCTCCAAATCTGTCTCTTTTCCCATAGCTCTCCAAACTATCATTTGTTTCGCGGATACTCCCATTGACTTTCGTTGATTGATTTGAGTCGTTCCCTTCCGTCATCCACGGCCTTTCTCACCAGACTGTTCGATTCCTTCGACAAAAGTTCGAACACAAACTCCACACACATCTCAACATGGTCGCCACGACGATATCCCCCGAGGCACCTCTCAACGGCGTCGAACCCGCCAAGAACGGCGTCGTCGTCGTCACCGAGGTCGAGAAGACCGCCGCCCCCGAGACTCTCCAGGCACCGCTGCCGAATCCCTCGCTCGTCGTTACTGCCGACCACCGCCTCAAGGCCGAGGAGGCGCCCGTCCTGGCGCCCAAGAAGGGCGAGGTCCTGGTCCACGTCAAGGCGACTGGCGTCTGCGGGTAAGTCTCGCTATGCGCTCCATCATGGCCGCGATTTATCCCCAGGGAACGAGAACTTCTGCTGACCGTCTTTTCCTCTGCAGATCTGACATCCACTTCTGGAAGACCGGCCGGATCGGAAGCCTCATCTTCGAGGGCGACTGCATCATCGGTCACGAGGCCGCCGGCGTCGTCATCCGCGTCGGCGAGGGCGTCACAAACTTCAAGGCCGGCGACCGCGTCGCCATCGAGCCCGGTGTGCCCTGCGGCGAGTGCTTCCTCTGCACCGAGGGCCGCTACAACCTCTGCGAGGACGTCCAGTTCGCTGGCGTCTACCCCTACCACGGCACCATCCAGCGCTACAAGTGCCACCCGGCCAAGTGGCTTCACAAGTGAGTCGACGATTTAGATCTTGCTGGCCCAGATACACGTTACACGGAATACTGACCGAGGTGTAGGCTTCCCGACAACATCTCCTACGCCGAGGGAGCCCTCCTCGAGCCTCTCAGTGTAGCAATGCACGGCATCCGTACCGCCGGTCTCGCCCTCGGCGTCGGCGCCGTCGTCTGCGGCGCGGGACCCATCGGTCTGGTCACCCTCGCCGCCGCTCGCGCCTCGGGCGCCCACCCGCTCGTCATCACCGACATCGAGCCCTCGCGCCTTGCGTTCGCCAAGACGCTCGTCCCCAGCGTCATCACCTACCAGGTTGACCCGGCCATCGGTAACGAGGCCAACGGCAAGGCAATCCGCAAGCTCTTCGGCGACGACGAGTACAGCGCCCCGCGCGTCGTGCTCGAATGCACCGGCGTCGAGAGCAGCATCTGCACGGCCGCCTTCACCGCCCGCCGCGGCGGCATGGTTATGGTCATCGGTGTTGGGCGCGAGATCATGAACAACCTGCCCTTCATGCACCTCTCCCTGGCCGAGGTGAGTTTGCCCCCTCCATGGAGGAGTCTTAGAGTGAGATACTAACTGTGGTTCTTTCCTTTAGATCAAGCTCGAGTTCATCAACCGCTACCGCGACACCTGGCCCGCTGGCATTGCGTGCCTGACCAGCGGCATCCTCGACCTCAAGAGCCTCATCTCCCACACCTTCCCGCTCGAGAAGGCCGTCGACGCGCTGACCCTCGCCTCCGACCCCCGGAACGGCAGCATCAAGGTGCAGATTGTGGACGAGGTCGAGTCGGAGGTCTTCTGAGATGTTGGTGGCTCAGGGGGTACCGGGCAGTGTTGAAGGGGAGTTGCGTTGACATGATACTTGGGATGGGTAACGAGGTCGAGCATAGCATACTTAGCGTACTAGGCGTTACGGATAATGTCTATAATTAGAAGAATAATGGTTTTTGTTCACGTACGAACACATATTTCGGATGTAAGACAAGCGTTGGTAGGGTTCCACGATTAGTTGTGCCATTTCAAACTGATCTATCGCATTATTTAGAGTCAACGAGACCAGAAAGTCTGCAGGTAACTTAGACTAACTCGATGCACTGTCAACTTCTAGTTATACTCAAGCCCACTGTTGAAACTGAGGATCCACGGGATATTCCCTATCGGGCTTGTTGGTCCAATTATGGTCTGGAAGTCCCTCCGCGTCGTGAGCCAAATCGAATCCACGGCCAGGGCGGTTCTTTTGGAAGAACTTGACGTCGTATCCACCACCGGGCGCTCTGCCTCTGGGCACCACCTGGACCAGCTCCTCGTACAGGCGGTGGTCCAGCCACGTAGTCATGTCCATCGGCACCAGCACCTGTTTGGTCATCCCACCGGGCGGCACAATCAGCTGTATTCTCGCGGTGTACTCCTTGGCGTTGCTGATGAATATGTTGATCCCGTGGTTGCAGCCTGCGATAACCAGGTGGCACAGGTGGTCCATGAGGGTCCGAAATTGCGGCTCCTCCGCCGGGTGCGGGTGCCCCCTCGCGTCTGACAGGATGGTCTTCAGCGGCCCGAGAATGTTTGTCTCCAGCCAGCCACCGGTTTCGGAACGCCCGGGCTGGTTGCCGGACAGGTGGACCTCAAACGTCGCCTTGCCGTATCGGACCGTCGCGCGCGCCTCGAGCGACGTTAGGGAGACAACAATGCGAGCGGGCGAGCCGCTGTTCTGCAGCGAGACTGTCTCGTCGGGGCGCTGGGCCTTGCTCAGGATGATGGACTTAATCCGAGCCATGCTGGGATGGTTTAGTACGTCTTCAGGGTCTCTATGGTAATCGAGGGCATCGCTATTGGTTTGCTGTTGCGGTCTCGGTGGATTTGGCGTATGGGCTACGGGGTTGGGCTCAGCTGGTTGATGCCCTCCCAGGTTGTGGAGATCGCCATAGTCCGGTAGCCAATTCGACATCTTGATGCCGTCAAGTAGTATCTCGATATACCTGATGTTGTATTTCTTAAGGTTGCAGCTGAGGTTGTTGGTTTGTTTTGAGCTTGGGTGGTAGAAATGTTTTGAGCTTGAGTGGTAGAAATGCTATCTATATATATGGTTAGTGGCTTGGTGGGTGAATAACCCACGCACTTCAGGGACCTCATTCACCGTCATTGGGGAGCCCTCTTTGACTGACCACGACACTCTTAGGAAACACGCCCGCAAGAAGAAACACCCTCATGCGAAGCAGGACATACTAACATAAAGTCAAAGACCTCCCCGTGTTCGCACGCACTCTTCTCTGAATTTAACTTCACAGAAATGTGAGAATACTACCAATACATACTTATGTATACGCCGGGTAGGTGAAACTATATATCTACTTGAGTAGCAGCATTGCAGGGACTTTCATAATGGAAATTAAGTAGAACCTCTCATACTACACACATGAGATTTACCGCCGCTACTAGATGGAGGCTATGATAGTTCGAGTAAATCCATGTGATTATTAATGTAGAGCTGACTGTTGGACATTCCAGAAAACACATATTAGTCACTGCATAGTTCAAGCAAGAGATGTTTCGAAGTAATATCAGCGCATTACAGTCCATGCCCCCTTGACTCTCGATATATTCCTATTGATTGGGTAGATTTCTTGCGTAATAATACAGAATTCTCATGGTATTTGATGACCATGTAGCTGAGTTTCCGCGCCTGTACAGAGCTGAAGATAGGCGGTAGCCCGACCTCGTGCGAAACTTGTAAAAGCTCCATGTGCTCCGGAATGAACAGGTGACATTTGGCGAAAGTTGAACAGGGCAGATGGTGATTGCACTGACTTACAATGTTCGTTGCCACCTCAACAGAACCACAAAAGTCGGACCCTCGATTGAGTTGGCTAACTGGGTGTCCAAGCCACGACGAGGTTATCAATGCCACTGGCCAAGGCGCACGTTCATGCAACCGCAAACCTTCCACCAAGCGGCGCGAACTATCGTCCATGTCAGCTTCAACAGTTCGTCTGAAAAAGGTTACGGTTTGTCAGGCACCACCTCCCTAACGAAACCCGTGCTACAATGTATCTTCACCAACCCGAACTCCGATACTCAAGACTTGGCCATGGACTCCCCAAAAGTATCGATTCAAAGGAGGGTATGGACAACAATTGACAGTTGAATCACGTTGCCAGGATGCTCAGAATACCTGCGTTAGGCTGTGTCAGAGCCTGTCCTATCATCCGGGAGGGGGTGAATACCCTTGACAGCGCGCTGCAGTGTGCAAATTAGACGCTCAACCGGGGTCTCTTATTCCCTGTCGCGCGACGCCAATCACTTCCGTAAAGGGTCTTCCCCCGCGGAATCTCCATCACCTTCCTTTTGTTCTTGTTGGTTGGCAGGAGGCTGGAGCTCGTTTGGAAAAATTGGGAGAAAATCGCGCCATTGTGGGAAGGTGAGAGAGCACTTGGCCTTTCGACTGTGTTGGTTTCCACGATACCCCCTGACACTCAAACTCTCCAGACCCGACGAACATTAGGTTCGTGTGGCTGATTCGCTTATTGAATTTGAAAACACCAAGAACTCAGCAATAACATTAGCCGCAAGAGTATCTAGTAGGTGACAACATTCGCGCCCACTTCCCTCTGCCCGAGCACAAAAGATGGGGGCTGCAACGGGTGCTCCAGACCCTGCATTGGCAACTCCACTGCTCCGAGCGAAGGCACCAACGCCAAGAGAACATTATCTACTTAGTAGGTCTAGAACTAATAAAGGGAGCTATTATTTCATGCCCCCTGGTTAAGTATTTTATATCCCTCTGATTGTTCCAGCTACTACTATTTGCTCTTAATCTATTCTCATTACTATGTACTGTTCTTACTATTCTTCGTCATTCTCGCTATCGTCCGTCGTCGTCGCTGTGGTCCGTCATCGTCGCTGTGGTCCGTCATCGTCGCTGTGGTCCGTCATCGTCGCTGTGGTCCGTCATCGTCGCTGTGGTCTATTATGCGACGGGCTCTGGCGGTGGATGGCCACGTTGAGATGAACAATTCTGATTCACGGGTATCTGAAGAAAAAGCTGAAAGTAAAGGATGGCCTCAAGTCTATAGTTTGATCTGAAATATGCTTCCTATCTGAGTCCAAGAGCATTCGAGACGGCGAACTAAAAGGCCTTTCCGCTGGTAGGCTTGTCGCCCGCCTTGAAATCGCTCGACGTTCGAGACCCAGCGATGCTCGGGCTCGATTCGTACTGCACGTTCACATTTGTCGTTTGCACAATCCCGTTGTACGTCATAATCTCCTCCTCCGAGCCCGTCGGCGAGGCGCCGCGGATTTCGGTGCGGTGCGCCCTCGACCTCATGTCTTTGAGGGCAAAGTTGTCGTCCTCTCGGACGCCGGTGCCATCTCGCGGCGTACCAATGCCGTATCTCCCGTAGTATCCCGCCGCGCCGGAGGTCTTCTTGGTGGTGCCGCCGAACAGCCCTGGCATCCACCGGCGGAAGAGCGGACGCAGGGCCGGGACGCAGGCGGAGAAGATGGCCAGGTTCACCTCCACGGTCGAGTACACCAGCCCGATATCATGGAAGTGGTCGGTTCCGGGCGTGGGTATGGTGAAGAAGAGCTTGTAGATGCTGATGACGCGGATAACTGCAATAACCGTGACCCTGCGTTATCGAATTTGGTCAGCTTGGTTCGCTGCTTCCACGGTCGTAGACGGCACTCACACTGCACCCATCAGAAACACTCCAATAACTGCCATCTTCGCCGCCATGGGCATCTTGAGGCCCAAGAAAATCCAAAAGGGCAGCGCAAGAACGAGGATATCTGACAGAATCGTGAGGCAGGACGCTATGACGTGGAAGGAGTTATCGATGCATTTCGTTTTCGGATCGGCCCGTAGGGAAAAGTCCCAATTCGCCTCCATCGGAAGGCATTGGAGCAATGCCGCGAAGAAGATGGCGACAGCGTGGCACGCGTTGAAGATATTCAGCCCGTGGATCGACAACCTGATCGACCTCTTCTGCCCGCCCAGACGCAACAGGAATACGAGGATCGAGGCCTTCACAAGGGCCAACACTGGGTTGTAGAACATCTGGACCAGGAAGTTCCACCACAACCCCGGCTTCATATCGTAGTCTTCTGGCACGTCGACGGCTCGCCATCCGAAGTATCCCAGTTTGATGTCTGCGAGTCGGGAAACGTTAGTGACATAGTCAGACCGTGCCAATGCTGGCGACTTACACATGTAGAACGGCGGAGTCATAAGCACAGCACAAAGCTAAAAACATGCTATTAGTCTTTGTAACTCATTGTTCAATTGAAAGATATGCAGGAAGGTCATACCAGGGCCATTCCACAGAGCCAGTCATCTGTTAGTCGCAGATCAGCAGAGTCCATCCCGAGAGTTCCATGATGTTGGCGCACCCAAGCCCCATTGTCGGGTGCTTATTCGGCTATATGCCCGTAATGAATAGGTAAAGATGGACAGGGCCGGGAAAAAGAAGACGATAAAAACAGCGGTCCGCTGAAGTGGTGGAGTTGGGATCGTCAGGACATCGGGATGAGGCGGGCGACTTCGCGTCAGCAGGTCTAATGACATGGCGGCTGAGCTTCAGATCGAATTATTGGCGGTCGACAGGGAACAGAATCTTCCAAGGGGTGGATTAGACGCAACAGCTGGCGACCTGGGACCATCAAAGAGATCCGGAAACGAAAACAACTAAGTCGAAAACCGGAATTTGACGAGGCTCAGACGGCTCTCTATATGTACACTTCCTCCAACCTACACGTATCATGTTCCTTCCTGTTCCTCTCTGTTTCCCTGACTAAGACAAAATACAGCCGGCATGCTAGCGAAACGGCCTGCACAATGGGACTGAACTTGACACACGGAGAAATAAACATGTCAGGCAGGCAGAACATCGATCAATCAAAGTTTTCCGGGCGGCTGGCGAAAGATGCCCTTCTCTCCTCGGGGCACCAGCTGTGACGAGAAAAGGATCGCTCCCCCAGAATGTTACCGAGCTCGCTTGCATGCATTGAAATCCATATGACTCACTTCCCCGAGCCAATGATCATCGAACAAGATGCGTCCAAGAGGCGGGTTGTCTGGCTCGAGCCGAGCCCATTTCAACAAGGGAATCGAAAGTGTCCGTGAGAGGTGGGAGATGAGCATGCGCGAACCTAAAACTCGCAGACAACCAAGAGGAAAACCCAACATGCCGAAGTCTGGTGTGGTTGCAGAACCATATGTATCCTTGCCCTGCCGAGCACGACTTGCAGGCGTGGCGTTCCGTTGAAGAAGGCGACCAGTGTGTAGGGGGGATCGAGAGTAATTTGAGAAAATCCTCCGAGTCTCCCGCCTTGGTCGCGGCACAGCTGGATGTGCCAGCTCGGGAGGGGGCAAGAGGAGTTCGCACAAAGCTACAGCGTTCCAAAGACTCAAATATGAGTGTTGAAAGCGTGCCCTAAAAGAATGAGAAGTCGGAATATGCTTTCTGATTTCTGAGAAACCCCATAGCCACCGGCGAGCCTCTGATGGAGCTACATCGCGACGGTTCAATTGGACAGACAGGGCCGTCAGTGCGTGAGCTCCGGCATCCCACAACGATAATGGGCCCTGGATCATTGTCCGCCCTGTCCTCCCAGGCTGCCGAGTTGTCCTGAATTTGGGTGTCAAAATAGGCGGCTTGGCGAGTGGCAAGGGAATAAATCTTAGTGTCGTAAACCATCCCGCGACCCCTGAGATTATGCAGGACCAACGGGACATCACGCCCCGACCATAGGCCAATGGCTTCGCGACAGAGACGGAATGGAGTTCCCGTTACGTTACGAACTATAACGCTGTCCGAGGTCTCAAGACAGAGTCGATTCCCGGCAATCAATTGGTCGAGGTCGAACAGTAGTTCCAGTCAGATAGCTAGAGCTTAACTATCGAAGCCTACGGGAACGATATTGGACGTTGAAAAAGACTCGGCTCCCCGTAAAATAGAGCACACACACCAGCGGCACGGCCACGGCTCCTGAGGAAAACACCCGCAGCAGATTGCCGTAGTCCCGCTGTCCGTCGACGGAAACAGTGGTTTCCTGGGGGTGGTTGGGGGGCTGCAGGTGGTCAATTTCACTTCAACCCGGTCTTGCCAAGGTCTTGGGTGGAGGGGATCCCTGCTAAGCGATGTTGAAGCCCCTCCTCCCTCTTCACCCCTCTCTGCTAAAGCAGAAGATGGGAAAAGCTGTCCCTGGGATGAGGATCCTGTTTCCGCCATGCCAGCTGGAGCTCTTATCGATGGTGCGCTTCTCCTTTGTATGGAGTCTTCATCTTGCATGCGGACATGAGCTGCCTTTCGGGCAAATAACTCCAAATTCCCTCGTGGCGGGAACGTCGAGCCCGAATCGACAGGAGGAATCATGCAGCCGACGTCCAACAGCTGACCAATAACCATGTTTGTGGAGATGTGGTATTGGGGAGTCGGCCGCCGTGTTGAATAGTCGTGGTTAAGGTGGTCATCTCTGCAAGTATAAATCCGGTTGCGATGAGCGCCGATCTCCGGAGGACTCTTCTTCTTCTTCTTCCTCCTCCCCCTCATCCTTCCCGCGTCCAAGTCGAAAGGATCCCACCCTCCTTTGACAAGTGGCCTTCCTCATCTCGTCGAGATGTCTTTCCTCGCACGAGCACTGCTGCTGGCCGCGGCCATGCCGCTGTCCAGCCTCGTCGATGCCCAGAACATCGTTGTCGATGGCCAATTGATCGGTAATTAGCTTTTTGAGACCCCCACGGAGAGGCCATTAGCTGACATCTCTCCCAGAGGCTACTGAATCCACGGTTGCCCCGGCCGCTGAGGAGTTTCTGGAGGCCGATATCCCGGAGGAGAGGATCCGGTTGACTGACGCCATGCTGGCCAACCTCACCAAGCTCGAGCTCAGCAATATTTCGCTCTTTGCCTTCCCTGACCCCGAGGGAGCCCAGAAGCGTACCCTCCCCAACAACAAGTGCAAGACCTTCCCCGGAGACCTGCTCTACCCCAACGAGCTCGTCTGGAAAGTCTTCGACCTTCTGACTGGCGGCGTCCTGATCAAGACCGTTCCCATTGGAGCTGCCTGCTATCCTGGCGAGCACTACGATGCCGAGAGGTGCCAGTTCCTCCTCGACAACTGGTCCAGTTCCGATACCCAGTAAGGAACCTATAGCTTAACGACTTCAATTGAGATTTTCAGCTGACTCTCGGCAGCGATGAGGACCCTACCTCGGTCATGTCCCCCCTCTACCAGGGCGCGACCTGCCAGCCGCAGTACGCCGCCAATAACGGCACCTGCGAGATTGGCGGCTTCCCCTCTTACTCCGTCAAGGCCACCAACGTTGCCCAGATTCAGCTCGCGGTCAACTTTGCCCGCAACCTGAACCTGCGTCTCGTCGTCCACAACACCGGCCACGACTTCCTCGGCAAGAGCACCGGTGCCGGTGCCCTGTCTATCTGGACTCACAATCTGAAGGGTCTCAAGTTCATCAAGGACTACGAGTCCGCCGGCGGCTACAAAGGCCCTGCCTTCAAGCTCGGAGCTGGCATCCAGGTCTTTGAGCTCTACGAGGCTGCCGACAAGGAGGGATACACTGCCGTTGGTGGCGAGTGCCGTGTAGGTAGACAGTCTCTCCAGCGAAAACTTAATGTCGGCTAACCTTTGATAAGACGGTGGGCGTTACCGGCGGCTACCTCGCAGGCGGTGGTCACTCTCCCATGAGCCCCGTCGCCGGCCTGGGATCGGACCAGGTCCTCGAAGTCGACATCGTCACCCCCGATGGTCGTCACATCACCGCCAACGACAACGAAAACAAGGACATCTTCTGGGCCGTCCGCGGCGGCGGCGGTGCTACCTGGGGCGTCGTTACCTCCATGACCGTCCGCGTCTACCCCAAGACCAGGTTCTCTGGCCTGACCTGGAACATCAACACCGCGGAGGCCAATGTCTCCTCTGATACCTTCTTCGCCGCCTTGGAGGCCTACTGGCGTCGATTCCCCGAGTTCTCCGCCAAGAAGAGCTATGGCTACTCGAAAATCTTCCCCGCTGGTCCCGAGGGTCACCTCTGGGACATGAGCCCCTGGCTCGTCCCCGGCATGGCCCTCGACGACTTCAAAGCCATGGTCGCCCCTCTTTTGGAGGACTTTGCTGCCCTCGATTTCCCGCTAGAGGTCGAATTCTTCGAGCGTGACGACTTCTACACCACCTGGAGGAACCACTTCCCCTTGGAGAACGTCGGCAACGCCGAGGTCCGCACTGCATCCCGCCTCGTCCCGAAGCGTAACTGGGAGGACCCCGCGACCCTCGACGAGACCATCGCCACCCTCCGCAGCATCGTCGAGGAGGGTTCCGCCCTGATCCATTACAACATCAACGCCGCCGCCCCTGAGGACGCCACCGCCAGCGCCGCCAACCCGGCCTGGCGTGATGCTCTCATGTTCGCCATCATCGGCAGTGGCTGGGCGCCTACGGCCTCCGCTGAGGAGATCAAGACCGCCAACGTCCGCATCACGCACGACTGGATGGAGCGTCTCCGCCAGATCACCCCTGGCGGCGGCGGCTATGGAAACGAGGGCGATGTCATGGAGCCCGATTTTGGTCAGGCTTTCTTCGGTTCCAACTACCCCCGCCTGTATGAGCTCAAGAAGAAGATCGATCCCTGGGGCGTCTTCTACGCGCCCACCGCCGTCGGAAGTGAGGACTGGTACATTGCTCGCCAGGAGGACTGGCTTACTCTCCAGACCGATCGTCTCTGCCGCAAGTAAACACGCATAAGTACAGTTGCAGGGCGTCGCGTAAGAGGATAATACGAGTAGATCATATGCAATTGCCTCTGACTTTGTTTGTTCTTATGCCGCTTGTGTTGTGACCATTCAAAAGCAGTGAGACATCCAGTCAATATTTACATTCGCTGGTTCTAACCGCGAAGATTGCCCGTGTTAGCTTCTTGGGTCCATTTCTATGTACTCAAAAATAACACCAACAGTGGCTTCAATGGGCCACTGTTCGTGTAGAAGACCACCAAGGAGACAATGGCACGTTTCAAGGTCGCGATGCTGCCTCCATCGATCTCGAAACTACACCAGCAGTAAGAGACAACTCAACAAGCGGATAGTCTCTTTTTACAGAACCAAAAGTGACTTGATTATTATAGATTACCGACACGGCTTGAGATAATGCCGATTTCCTAATTTTCCCATCTCCCTAACTCCTGAACAACTGTGTAAATCATCAACCAAATAGGGCGGTATTCAAACACTGGATAATTGCATTGCCGTCTGTGAGACCCGAAGAGAAACAGGCCGACGGAGCGCCCAATGCAAACGGTCCCAGTGCCCTGAGACAGAGAGACACATTGGCGGCGTCATTGGCCAGGCCTAGCTGTAGACAGGTCTGCGGCAGGGTAGTTATGCAGTCTGTGCCAAGGGCGCGACGCAGGCAAGTCACGATCGACTGCCCTTGAGTGAGAATGCTAATGACGCTGGTTACCAGACAGCTCGCGACGTCGGTAACGGAAGTGGCAATGACTCCTAGCGCCTGGGTACAACCCGGAAGGCTGACGAGGAGGTCTAAACCGTCCACGGTGGAGAGACCCAGGCAAGCATCGGGTAGAGAGGGTATGACACAGTTGGGAGGTGCCGGGGTCGGAGTGGGACAGAGCGCCGGATCGGTGACTGTGACGACCCTTGGCCCGATGTTGAACGAGTTCTGGAGGCATCCGAAGATTTCCAGTCCCGTCGTGAGGGACGTAATGGAGTTGACCGCGAGACAGAGCGCGGCTGCGCCCGCACTGTACGGTCCGAGAGCCAAGGAGCATATCGGCAGGTCGAGGAGCAATGCGAGGCCGTTGCTGGCCTGGAGATCGATGCAGGGCTGGGGTAGTGTTCCGGGACAAGAGGCCGCGAGCGTGCGGAGGAGGCACTCGGCCATCGGCTGGCCACGCGGGTTGAGGATGACGTCGAGGTTGACTACGAGGCATGTGGCCACAGGACCCACGCCCAAGGGACCGAGATCCAGGAGGCAGCCCGCTGTGACCGTCGTCAGAGTGAGGAGGTCATTGGCCTGGGGAAGCTGGGCGCATCTTCCAGGAAGAGAAACAGCGCACGACGGGGTGGATGTGGGCGTGGTTGTTATAACGCAACCGGCGAATGACGATGAAGGCCGGACGATGGTTGTTGTTGGTGTGATTGGCGTCGATCTTGGCACTAAAGACGTCAAGGACGTGGAAGAACTGGTTTCTTGCGAGGAGGTATCGGCGACCGAGGAAGATAGCGACAGAAGCGACGAACTGGAAGAGCTGGTAGTATCGCTACTGGAGACGCTCGATCCTTGTGTGCTGGAGGTGATGGTTTCCTGGTTGGTTGACGGAGCGGTTGTAGAGGACGGAATTGGTACTGAAGAAATGGAAGAAACGGTATCCGTGATGGCAGAAGATGAGGATACTGTAGAAGAGCTGGGAGGTGAAGAGGTGGAAGAACTGGTTGGCTGAGTAGATGAGGAGCCAGTGATTGAGGAAGAGGTACTTTCCGAAGACGATGCTATGGAGGAAGAAGAAATAATGGAAGACAAGGATGATGTCGAAGAGGAGGAGACGACCGAGGAGGAGGAGACAGCTGAAGAGGAGGAGGCAGCCGAAGAGGAGGAAGTGGTCAATGAAGATTCCGTGGCCAAAGAGGAGGAGCTGCTTGTGCCTGGAGTACTCGAGCTCGGCACTGACGAACTAGACACAGAAGAACTAGATGCTGTAGAGCTCAACAACGAAGAGCTTGACAACGATGAGCTCGACAGCGAGATAGAACTTGAAATTGAAGAAGTGGACCTGCTTTCCTGAGCAGTCGACGTAACGGTCGAAGAACTAATTCCCGAAGAAGTTGAAGTGCTTTCAGTGACTGTGGATGAAGTCGCAGCCGAGGTAGAGCTGCCCTCCGAAGAACTAGGCGAACCGGTAGTCGAGGAAACCGGCGTGGTCTCCGATGACGAGGTTGAAGAGCCGGAAGGCGGTACTGGTGAAGTTGCCGTTGTTGTTCTGGAGGAGGAGCTACTAATTGTTTGCGTGGATGAGCTGACTACCAGGCTACTGGAGGAGCTGATAGACGTAGTAGATGTACTTTCGGTAATTGGCTGGGAAGAAGTAGAGGACGCCGTTGAAGAGCTCGTACCCGAACTTCCAGAAGAGCTGGTCAAGTCTGTGGATGAGCTGGACGTCACACTCTCTGAAGAAGTGCTGGTGATGGATTGAGTTGACGAAGTCGAGGGTGAAACATCAGACGAGGTACTGGACAAGGTGCTAGATGAAGCACCAGATGAGGTACCAGATGAGGTACCAGATGAGATACCAGATGAGATACCAGATGAGATACCAGATGAGATACCAGATGAGATACCAGATGAGATACCAGATGAAGACGAGATTACTGATGATGTGGCAGTCAATGTAGAAGATGACATGCTTGACGACATACTAGAGGAGGTACCAGATGAGGTTTCAGACGAGGTTCCAGACGAGGTACTTGATGGAGTTGCGGTCGAGGTATCAGACGAGCTAACTCTTTGTGTCGATGAGCTTGAACCAGAGCTTGCGGTCGTGCTGGCAAAGGAATTAGCAGATGTCGAAGTAGATGATGCCGTGGAAGAATCGGATGATGTAACAGTGAAAGTGCTTGATAAGCTGATTGAGGGCTCTGATGACGATGAGCTTGAAGCCGAGCTGGCGCTTCCAGATGAGCTGTCTGTCGATGCACTTGAGCTTGCTGTTGAGCTTTTGGAAGATGTGATTGTGGGTGAACTAGATGAGCTGCTTGAGAACGAGATCACAGAAGACGAAGTGACAGAGGACGAGGTAGCAGAAGACGAGGTGATTGAGGACGAGCCGGCCGATGACGAACTGACTGAGGATGCACTCGCCGAAGTTGAACTAGCCGGAGCTGAACTGACTGAGGACGAGCTGTCTGTAAAAATCACGGAGGAACTGACTGAAGACGAGCTGATGAACGAGGTAGAAGAGCTTATTGCCGAGAACGACGAAGAGCTGATATGCGTGGCGGAAGTACTTGTTGAGAGCAGCGTGGAAGACGATCCAGTGGATGAACCCGTAGTAGTAGGTACCGACGATGTGCTGGGAGACACAGCGGAGGAACTCGACAGTGAGCTTCCGGAAGATCCGCTCGAACTGGATAACCTGGAGGAGCTCTCTTTCGATGTAACTGGCGAAGAGGTTGAGCTTACCAATGACGTTGCGGTCGGCGGAGTTGGCACAGATGAAGTGGAGGAAGGTGGTGGAGGCGGCGCGGGCGAGCTGGTAATGGAAGCTGTGCTTGAGCTCGTAGACGAAGTTCCGAGTGCGGAAGATGAGCTATCCGACATTGTATTGGAAGACGAACTTGTGCTGAAAAGGGAAGGGGTGAAAGAGCTTCCCGACTGGCTTTCAGACGACGAGCTGGTGGTGGAAATCGTAGTCTGTGCTGTAGATGAGCTCGCAGTAGAATCTAAGGAACTTGTCGACGAGAATTCCGAAGAGGTGGATGGCCCGCTGGTGGACGATGTCAGAGCTGAGGAAGTAGTGGCAGTGCTGGCAGTGCTGCTCTCCCTCGTGGTCTCCGTGGCAGCTGAGGTTCCCACGGTGTCCGTGCTCGTGAAGGTTATTGTAGATGTCGCAGTTTCTGTTCCAGTATTTTGACTCGTTGATGAGGTTGAGGAGGCAGCAGTAGACGGAATATTGGTAGAAGTCGACTCCGGGATAGGCGGGTCAGGGTCAGTCGGTAACGTGCCCCCCGAAGATGAACTTGTCGCGGAAACTGAGCTGCTCGTAGTAGTGGCTGTGTCAGTTCCCGTTGAAGAAGTCGAGGATGTGGAGAGGAGAGAGTTGGGGAAGAAACTAGTTGACGACAGTCCAGTTTCTGAAGAAGAGATTGCCGAGGTCGAAGAGAACCCAGTTGAGGAATCTGTAGTCGTTGAGATAACAGAGTCTGTTGTGAGTGTTGACGAAGAGGTTCCTGTCGATGAAGACGCAGAAGCCGTGGAAGACTCAGTCACAGTATTCGTAGACGTCGAAAGAAGCGAGTTGGGGAATTTGCTAGTAGTTGTCGTTGAAGTCTCTGAAGATGGAACAGCGGACGTCGTGGACTGGCCTGTAGAAGTTGTCGATGTCGATATAATAGAGTTAGGGAATAGACTAGTACTTGACACAGAGGTCCCCGAAGAGGAAGACACGGAGTCTGTAGATTCTGTGAAGGCTGATGATGTCGAAAGAAGCGAGTCGGGGAATATGCTGGTAGTTGTCGCCGGAGTCCCTGACGATGATGAAGCTGATGTTGCAGACTCTGTGGGGTTTGTCGATGTCGAGATGATTGAGTTGGGGAATACACTCGTACTCGACAACGAGCTTCCCGAAGAGGGGAAGGCTGATACCGTGGAAGAATCGGTCTGGGAAACCGTGGAAGTAGAAATGATGGATTCTGGGAATATGCTGGGGGATGAAGTGGAGGTTGCCGTGGATGACGATGAGGCAGAGATTGTGGACAAGTCGGTTCGAGAGACTGTGGAGCTTGAAATGATAGATTCTGGGAATATGCTGGGGGAGGAGGTGGAGGTTACTGTATATGAAGATGCTGAGATCGATGGACCAGTCGAGTCAAGAATCACCCTAGAAGTCGTCCTTGAGTTTGTAGTCCCACTGCTGCTGCTGCTTTGAGAACGCAGAGTATCGGGGAATGGATCACCGGTTGCGGTAGAGGTTGAAGATGTTGCGGAGCTTTCCACGCCCGATGCCGGAGGAGTCGTTGGAGTGACCGGGGTGCCTGAACCTTGAGTGGTTACCGGCGAAGCTGAGGAGGTGATAGTGGAGGCGCCGCCACTACCACTTGAGGTTGTGATCAAAGATGCTGGGAAATCCCCTGAGCTTGATGCGGAGGAGGCACTAGAGCTCAAGGTAAGTAAAGAGGCTGGGAGATCACCAGAGTTAGACGTGGAAGAGACACTGGAACTCAAAGTGAGTAAAGAGGCTGGGGGGCCCCCTGAGGTTGACGCGGAAGAGGCACGAGAGCTAAAGGTGAGTAAAGAGGCATCATTGGGGTCAAAGAGGCTAGAAGAAGAACCTGTCGCCGGGCTTTCGGTAGGAGTGATGGTGATGGTGACGGTACTAATGCCGTTGGGTTGCAATTGAGTGGGGACCGATTGCCCAGCTGATGAACTGCCACTGCCAATGGGAACAATTATGCTCGCTTCATTTGGGCCTCCCGAGGTCCCAGTCACAGTAACAGTAACAGTGGTCAATGAGATAGGGCCACTCGAAGTGCTAGTTCCCAAAAGCTGGTCTGGATCCGGAGTTGGAATGACGCTCGTTCCCGTCAGCCCTGGATCGCCTGAAGACCCCGGAGGGATCACTCCCGTGACGGTACCAGTCCTTGTCGTGGAGCTTGATAGGCTGTCAACCTCTGCTGGATTGACCGGACCTGAAGGACCCGGAGCCGTTGTGGACACAGCCGACCCGGTATTTGGCGGCACCAAGGGTGGGCCATCAATCGAGGTGGTGATGGTCACCGTGTCGAAGACGATGAGCGTGGCTGTGCCGTCGGTCTGGGCGGGCGGAATTGTCACGGTCGTAACGGCTGTGCCGAAAATCGTCACCGTCGTTGTGATCGCGATGAAGAGCCTGTTCTGAGGTCTAGGCTGAGGCCTCGGTTGTACCGTGGGCGTAAAAACAATCCGAGTTCCGGTTCCGTCAGTCCCGGCTGGAGGCATGTCGACCGTTGCCGTCGTCGTGCCGGTCCCCGGTCCAGTGATGGTTGTGAAAGGCCCGGTGAAAGGACCCTGGGTGGGGTTCAGTGTGACAAGTTCGAAGATGATTTGCGTACCAGTAAGATCACCACCAGTGGGAGGCAAGGTGACGGTCCGAACGGGGCTGCCGGTTCCGGGTGCGGAGATGGCTGTGAATGGGCCGGTGAAGGGCGACCTTGCGGGGGAAGTGGGAAGTAAAGGCTCGAACACGATCTCAGTACCAATACCAGTGGTATCGGAAGGCGTCAGAGTCAATGTCGTAGTGTCTGAGCCACTTCCGGGGAGTGTAATGGTTGTGAAGGGTCGAACAACGGCATCGAGAGGCCCGTCATTGTTTCCACCGGTAGCTGAGGCAGTAGCTGAGGCAGGAGTTGTGGCCGGATTGAGGATCAGCTGAGTCCCGACGTCACCCGTTCCGGCCGGCGGGATCGTTAGTGTGGTCGGGGCAGTTCCCGTCCAAGTAGCCGTGATCTCAATGAATAGCCCCGGAGAAGGTGCGAGGTAGTCTTCGTCTTCAGGTCCGGTTGGTCTGAGAATTATGCGAGTTCCGATCGTATCGCTGCCAGCTGGTGGCAAGTCTACGGTTGACGACGCCGTTCCAGTCCAAATGCCTGTCATTGTAGTGAAAGACGCTGTGCGAGGTACTTCTGCTAGCGCAGAACCATCCAAGGGCGTCAATATCAGCTGGGTTCCGACCGTATCCGTGCCTCCAGCTGGGAGGGTGACAATCATGGGTGTCGTGCCAGTCCATGGGATCGTAGCACCGGTCAATGGCCCTGTAAAGGGGCCGAAGCCGTCGGACGTGGGCGCCAGGATGATCTGGGTACCGGCTTCGTTTGAACGTTGAGGGTCAAGAATTATAGTCGAGGCCACTGTGCCAGTCCATGGTGCAGTAATGACGATGAACCGCCCGGGAAAGGCGGTCAGGCCACCAGCCCCAGGAGCAGAAATATCTTGGCCATTAATTATTGAGGCAGTTGTGGGTCTGGAAGGATCTGTAATTCCCGCTGGAGGCGGGCCAAAAGGACCTTGCCAGTCGGAGGGAAATGGCTCAAAGACAATCTTCGTGCCAAGATCAGAGCCGTCTTGAGGAGCGAGGGTAATTGTTGAGGCGGCAGAGCCTTGCGACACTCCTCGAGTGATTGTAGTAAAAGGGCCGTCGAAAATGGCATTCAAACTTCTGCTCGGCTCCAGATTAGCCAAAAAAAAAGATACAGTTTGCGAGGGGCATCTCAATCTCTTGGCGAACACCCCTCGTGAGATCCACTTACAAGGTTGAAGTATACGTAGTCTCGACGATGAAGTCGGAGAGCAGAGTTGTTGGGGCATTTGTCACCGGCACAGTCGTCCCGGCGACTGTAAGCGTGGTATTTGAGCAGAGAGCGGCGCTCAAGCGAACGGGAATCTGGTCGACGATCACAACGTGCTGCGTGACAACCCCTTGCTCGTTGGGATAGACGCACTCGGCGTTCACCAGCCCAAGCCAGAGGAGCAAGGAGAGAACAGCGAAAACGCCGGAATATGGATTGCTTCCCAAATATGACATTGTCTTGTGCCGCGTAGGAGGGCAAGTAAGTACAAGAAGGATGGTTCATGCGACAAGATGGCAAGAAAAAACTGAAGAATATTATCGTCGATTGATAAAGACAGGCCCTTGGTTTTGCGTGCTGACGATTTGCGCAAGAGAGGGGGGCTTCTGGGTAATGCCAAGAAACACTCTAGAATCTGATAAAAGTAAGCACAATATTCAGGGTAGAGTGTCTCCTGAAGGGTCTCTAAGAGTGTCTCATTAGGCTGGGTTCTCGACCCGATCGCCACGGTACGCAAACGGCCAAAAGCGCAAATCAACAACGGTCAAGAGGAAACACCCTAAAAGAGATCATGATCTGCAATCCTTTGACCGAAACCGGATTTCGAAGTTGTGCACTACCGGAGGGAGCTAAAAGCCGGGCTAAGCCGAATCGTTCGGAAGCTGAGCTTGGGGCACGTTTGGATCACAGCTGAAGGTGATATCTAGTGACGGCTTCAGTCATCTCTTGTCCGCCACATATTCAATTCACTGAATGGCGTCGCGGCAAGCTCGTATCTTCGCTCTTGGTGTATTCGTACTAGGCAGGTCGAGAATTGGTGATGGTAAGGTGGGAAGCAATATCTGAGGGCGTTTGGGAAGTTGGCGTAAGAAATTTGAGATTCATAGGCGCGACTTTGGAAATGCAACTATTTACTATCTTGCCTTTCTGTTTCGCCTTGTTGAGTCTGTTAGGAAGTTTGTGGTGATCAGAAATGCGGAGAGCTCCGGGAACCTGGCTACTGGGACATGATGGTCTCAATTCTCCTGTCAACTGCGAGAAGAATATATGATGAGCATGCCGAGGCAAGTCGGCGACCTGAGAGTAAGTGGCTACCCGGCCCGAGACACAGACGTCTAGCGCCGGCTTATAGAATAGCGCACCCATTGGCTCACGTGAGGCTATTCCCATTCAATCTTGCCAAGGTCTGGAAAGCTCTCCCACCAGCGCTTGAATTGGGGTAAACTCATGAGACATCTTCGGCATACAACTTGGTCTCTGGCTTGCTCGCTTATTCGGCGTCAGTGCACAAGGCTTGTAGACGTTGAAATTCAGGCCCGGCGGCTGAGTAGCTACTGAGATCGGCATCAATGTCTCGGGCGCTAAGGAGATCGGCATCCCGTGGCTTGGAAAGTCCGTTTTCGCCGGTGTCCGTTGTCCTTTTCGGCTTATGTATCAAGGAAGTCTTCTTCACTTCTACTTTCAGTGACGTTTGTCGATTGTGAGGAGCTCGGGGAGATAGGTCCGATTTCCGTTCTGTGCAGCTTGAAGCCAAACCCGCATGCAGACACCTTCTCGAAACCTTGGTGCATCCATTCGTTTACACTGCGAAATATGGAAGAGTTAATGGAACAAATGACGCCCACCAACTTCGGTGTAGCTTTACTTGCCAAGCAACATAATATCCCACCGTGGTGATAAGACAGTTTATTCCAACTTCCCTGAAACCTCACGATGCGATCTTCTGGTCCTACCAATTCCCAACCCAGGCCACATCATTCCTCCCACCCCAAAGTCAACATGAATACCCCTTACTTGTTCTTGATTCTTGCTTTTCTGCCTCTGGTTCTTGCGGCCCCCCGTGTCAGCCCCAGAGAAGATGGCTGCCCGATCGGGGCTACATCGGTGACTTCGGTCACCTACACAGTGATGGCCCCTGTTCAGACTATCATGATCGATAGGGCCCAGGGTGACGGCTGCTCGTGGCTCAAGGACGCATCTCAACCTGTTCTTGTGCCGCCAATGCCATCATCCGGTGCATCAAATCCTGAGTCACACGCTGCCGGTGGAGGACCCGGACAAGCACTTCAGCCCAGTCCCCCAGCAAACCCCGATGGAGCATTCGACCAGGACGCTTCACCAAGTCGACCGGCAAACGCCGGGCCGGGAGGAATACCCGTGCAGACAGAGTTGCCCGGCTCTCCGGCAGAAGGTGGCGGACAACCCGGACAGGCAGCTCAGCCTAGCCCTCCAGCGGATGGGTCATTTGATCCAGCAGGACTGTCCGGTTCCCCATCAGATGACAATCCCAATGCTCCAGCTGGTCCCAGTCCTTCTATTACAGGGTTTTGGATACCCGGGTTCCCGGCCCCGTCCGACATCTCACCTGATGGTACGAATCGCGGGCCTTCCGCAGCCGCCAGCTCGATTGGAGACGTGCCTGGGGGGTCACGAGGGGACCGTGGGCCCGATCAACCATCCGCCATCGGGCCCGGCGCCGCGGTGCCTACCGGTGGAAGCGGCCCTACGAGGACTCTTGAAAATGGCAACTTTGGGCAAGGCCTACCGACTGATGAGAGCCGCACAGCCGCCAATTCCAATGCCAACAACCCCGCGACTACGTTGAGAACGCAGACAAACCCGCCGCCTTCTTCTACCGGCGATCCTCCTCCGCGCTTCGTCATCTTCGCCGGATCATCCTCCAAGACGTTCAACGTGTCACGCATTCATCAGGGTCCGTTCTGTGTTGTTATGTTGGGATTTTGGGTATTATTCAACTTGATTGTATGAAAAGCAGTGGTTTAAGCGAGTTTGGGGATGGTTGTCTGAATAATTGTTGGCGCATGGGACTTTCTGTTGAGATTCGTGTTATTAAGGTGGTACGATGGGTTTTACAAGCGAGCGATGTTAGGGCGCAATTCACAATCGGATCTGATGCAACGTTTTGCTTCAATCAATTCGCTTTGAGCCTTCTCGAAGTCTCCAAAACTGCTCCTCTCTGCCGCGAATCAAACTGAGTAACGTAGACACCAAAAGTGGAAGATCAGACAACCCGCTCTCTCGGTTCACCACATGCGTCTGACACACGTAGATCTGTTGATCTCCGTTGACCCAAGATTGCAACTGTGCCTAGGTATTATCACACCGCTAACCGATCTGGGCGACCCGTAGCGATGGTAGACTAGCTACGGCCAACCTAGTTCTGCAGATGTCTTACCGGCCTGCACGTTTGCATACAACTGCCGCAAGGACTCAGTTGGGCGCGAAGCCGAGGCAAGTTTGACCCATTGCTCGGGTGGCAGCGCCTCAAAACCCCAGCAGAATTTAGCCCAGATGTCATATTTTTCCCATCATTTGCCCCGAAGCTACTCAAAGAACAGATTTCAACGGTCTCGCATCTCTGCACTAGGTATTAACAGCACAGACCACCCCCCCAGAGGTGAGTTGCTAGCTCAATCTGACAATCAGTCAAGTTATCAAGGTTTATTCTATCATAGAACAACTGTTGGTCTTCCGTTACTAGAAGTGCTGCAGCTTAGTCTTGCGTGTGGCTGGCGTCGACTGTGTCTGCATTTGGAGGTCCCCCGGGCCCATAGCCATGTCTCACGATGCACACTCCTTGTAGCAACCCTCTGGACCTAGGCATCAGTACCTAGTGGCCTCGGAGCTTCAGCCAAGCTCAGGCAGCTAACACTAAGAGCAGGAGGTTTTATCCAGCTGTCCATCTCAGATTTGGATCTGGTAAGCACGGCAATTTCAAGACATTGGCACAAGGGACGTCAGCCAGCCCTAGCAGAGCTTGGGCTGAATTCGATTCGCCGATGGCTTTCTTGCTTGAGAATGCCATGCCCGAGCTAGCTCTGCGATATCTGCTGAATGGGGAATAGGCACATTTGGGACCAAGTGCTCCGTCTCAAGTCGGCCGAAGGTCTCGGCACTGGGAACCATTCATCCGCTTGACCCGACCTCTCGGGTTCGTGTCACAAGCAAAATGACCATCAATAGCGTCTCTTTTCGCTCATGTGGTAAAAGCCTTGGCCAGGGTTTTCCGTAAGAAGAACGTGGCAAGCAGGCAGCAAGAGCGGGGTTTTCCCATGCGTCTGGCCTTTCGGCATGGCACTTGCATGGCAAACTTGAGGACGGCTCCCAGCTCAGCTCGTGGAGTTCTTCGGCAGTTGGTCTTGGCTGCGCCAGCTGCACATGGCTTTTGGGGCCATGCGAGCTGCAGAAGCAAGGTCAAGGAGTTGATCACGATCCTCAGCAATATCATGTGCAAACACGCGAGCTGAGGAATCAGTCGAGGAAAATGGCTCTCCCGGCGGATTGGCTAGGTCACGGCAGTGCGCCGAGGCCTTCGTGGCTCTTACTATTGCCTCAGTTCGCGTTCTTTGCATCGTGATGAACACTGTTTTGAAAGAAACATTGTTGAAAGAAAGGACTTTTGTTTGTGGCTCAGTCCAGTCCGAGGGAATGAAGCAATTCAAAGGACCAAACCACACTGCCATGGTAGGACAATGGAACTGTTTATTCAGGCTGTTTTTACTTTCCCTGACAAGCGTCTTTATCGTTTTCTTCCCTTCGTTGTTTTTCTTCTGAATCCCTGAAGACTCGAGCCTGTTGACTGGTAGACATTTACCCCGCGCTTCAGCCGTTGCCAGCAGCCTACCAGGTCCTTGTCAAAAACTTTCATCCGCAAGCCGGGTTCGCGATAGCTCTCGGCTTTGTTGCACCTACCAAGATTCTCTCTGGTCGCAGGATATGTCAACGAACAGCAAATTTGTCCAGCACCCTGGCTGTATAGTCCATCCACTGGCCGTATTTACCAGTGGATCCGGGCGTTGTGGCAGAGTGGTCTAATGCGCAAGACTAGAAATCTTGTTCCTTCGGGAGCGTCTGTTCGAATCAGGCCAACGTCGATTGTCTTTGTATTTGTGAGGTGGTGACACTTCCACACTCAGTTTTTCCAGTTTTCATGAACTGGAACTATTCCTTTTGCAACCGATGCCTTGCTATCCGTCATGCGCAGGCTCTCATGCTGGTTGAGAAAGAGTGGGACCTCGTAGCAGGGGCTTAGCAGAAGCACGTCGCATCACAATCTGACGAGAGTTGCCATTTCTTGTTGACTAATCACTCTCAATAACTATCCCGAAACTCTAAGTAATTGACCAAACAACTCTACCCGCTTGTGCTCCTGCCTATGATATCATGACCTCAGAGCCTCTGCAACAATCCACAAACGATACAAATTGCAACGCTTGGCGAGGAGACACACGCACGCAAATCCGCGCATACAGCTCTTTCGCCGTCGCACAAGGGCCCCCTTGACTTGGCCCAACCGGCAAGTCGGGATAGGAACAATTGCGGATACTCCTTTCCCCACCTCGAAGCGAACGGGACAGCGTAATGCAGAATAAAGGGCCTTTCGATTGGCGAGCCGAGGTTGCCAACCCTCTCGATGATTAAGGCCCGGCAGGCATTATAAAGTGTCCCGCGTACCGTTCTCCGATCTCTATCGTTGTCGACTTCCCCATCCTTCCCTTCCCATCGCCGTCTCTCGTTTCCCGCGACGATGAAGGACTCGACTCTCGTCCTGGGCTTCGGAGGAGCGCTCCTCCTGGTCTACGTCATCGACAAACTGATCCAGGCGAAGAAGAATGCGAAGCTGCTACCGCTCCCGCCAGGCCCGAAGGGCCTCCCCATCGTGGGGAACTTGAAGGATCTTCCACCGCCCGGGTCCTTTGGGTCCAAGCATTGGGCAAAATTCAAGGATGAATATGGTACGCGTTGGCACACCCGTGCGCATTGGAATCCATGGAGAGGTTTGCTGAACCCCGCCTCTAGGCCCCCTCAGCTCCATCACGATTATGGGCAACACAATCATCCTGATCAACGACGCCCAGCTCGCGCTCGACATCCTGGACAAGCGGTCCACTTACTCGTCGAGATCACAGCCCTTCCTCGGGGGCGAGCTGTAGGTGTTGGCGTCGGGGGCTTTGAAATGTTTCGAGTTGACTGATGATTGTCTAGTGTTGGTTGGAAGCACAACACGGCCTTCATACCGGACGGCGATGTCCTGCGCCACCGCCGCAAGGGCTTCGGCCGGATCATCGGCTCCAACGCCGCGGCGTCGCAGTTCAATGGGCTGCTGGAGGCCGAGGCCGCCCACTTTTTGTTGCACTTGCTCGAGAGTCCCGAAGAGCTGCAGGACCACATCAAGAGGTTCGTCTGAATCCCTTGGGAGAAAGCCATGTGATGAAGGAGACTGAAACTCGAGGACGCGCTGCAGATCAGCCGGCACGATGATTCTTAAGCTCGTCTACGGCTACAACGCGGAGCAGACGAAGCAGGACCCCCTCATCTACATCGTCCAAAAGGTCATGGACGACCTGGCCGAGTTCGCTGCGCCCGGCACGTATCTGGTCGACACCTTCCCTATTCGTGAGTTGCGAACCCCGCGCGCCCTTGGATCTGCAAACTCGCAAATCCCCCGTTTGGGCTAACGATTAACCTCTTTAGTTCGGCACGTACCGGACTGGTTCCCCGGCACCGGCTGGAAGAAGCTCGCCAGGCAGTGGAAGCAGGAGCTGACGGAGACGGTCGAGAAGCCGTACGCCTTCGTGGAGTACCAGCGAGCTCAGGGCAGGGAAATTCCGTGCTACGTCTCGCGGCTCATCGAGCACAGCGGGGACTCGCCCGAGGAGGTTCAGAGCAACAAATGGGCGGCACAGTCCCTCTACACTGGCGGCGCCGACACGGTAAGTCCTTCTTTGTAGACGTTGAACTTGTTTTGCGCTGACGTGCTCTTTCAGACTGTCTCGTCCATGGGCGCTTTCTTTCTCGCCATTACGATGCACCCCGAAGTCCAGGCCAAGGCGCAGGAGGAAATCGACCGTGTCGTGGGACGCGACCGGCTGCCGACGCTGGAAGACCGGAAGAACCTACCCTACGTCGAGGCCCTCGTCAAGGAGAGCTTGCGGTGGCACAGCGTCATCCCGTTGTGCCTCCCGCACACCAACCCCGAGGAGACGACCTACGGGGGCTACCGGGTTCCGAAGAACGCCATCATGTTTGCCAACATCTGGTATAAGAGACACGTCCCAAGCTATAAGCAACTTAAGAGAGAGAAAGGCTAATCCCGCGTAGGTGGTTCACGCACAACCCCGACCTGTACCCGGACCCGGACGTCTTCCGCCCCGAGCGGCACCTCAAGACCGCCACCCACGAGCCGGAGCCGGACCCCGTGCGCTTCGTGTTCGGCTTCGGCCGGCGCGTCTGCGCGGGCAAGATCCTGGCGCAGAACTCGCTGTTCCTCAACTTTGCGCAGGTGCTGGCCGCGTTCCGCATCAGCAAGAAGGTCGTCGATGGGGTTGTCATCGAGCCGAAGGTGGACCACTTGCCCGGCGCCCTTAGCCACCTGGGGCCGTTCGAGACGTCCATTGAGCCTCGGTCTGAGCACCACGAGAGGCTGATCCGCTCGCTCGAGGAGAAGTTTCCGTGGCAGAGGCCGGATAGTGAGGTGCTCGAGAGGATGGGCTGCTGATGTGCTGGATGATCACGGTGACGAGGGTATGGGGGGTTTCATACCCACCCATGATTACTTTGAGAAGAAAAGATGCGAAGGTTATGCGAAGTACATAGCTCCCCCGTTGCCCTTACATCTACACCTGGATCTGATATCCATCCCAGGTGGGATCTACCATTCTATCATTTCTCCGAGAAACGCATCTTTGCAGGTATAGCATTATCCTAAAAAGTGGAAATGACCAGTCATGGAGAATGAAACCAATATGTCCTTCTACAAAAAGTTGAAAGAGTCCTGTTACTGCAAACTGGGCTATGAGAAATATCCCCCAAGTTAGGAAGTTGTCCTGAGTATCTTGAAGATGGAACCCGTGAGGAAAGGTAAGAACTAGCGTGAGCAAAAACAGACAACGTAAAACATGGGAAGAAATGAGGTAGCGATCAGGTCCAAGGAAAAGTATTAAAGCAAGCCCAATGACAATGTCGCAACAGAAAGCAAGCAACCGAAGCCTCAGAGAAAATTGGGGAAAGTATATGATCAGCGATGAGACATACATACATCCAGAACCGTAAGATTGTGTGTAGACTCGAATGCGGCGTTTGTAGGGCTGGCTTGTTATCCGGTTCCGCTCAGTCGCCCATCGAGCTCTCAGACTTCGGCCGATGGAATCATCAAACACGACGTCCAAGAAATCTATATCGTATTGAAAGTCCTTACTGGGGCGAATCCGCAGGTACAGCATCCCACCAGGGGACCTGATAGTTTGGCATGACGAGGTGAGGAAGTCGTGTGATTGCAGTCCCGCATCGTTTTCGGACAGGAGGCCAAGACTTCCGGGGTTGATCAGGGCAGCAGCATGCTTTGTAGCTTCGGAGCCGCTGCCGGGTCTTGTCCTAATAACTATGCACAAGATATCGAACGGTACGTCGATCGAGCCATCAGCCGCGATGGTGATGACTGAGCACGCGTTAGGCGACTCCAGATCTGGCTTATGGACTAGGCATCCGGATCCAACAGAAGACTCCCCCCTGACCTGTGGACTACCTCAGGGCTCGCCACTATCGCCTATTATCTTCCTTCTTTACATCGCTGATATCTTAGCAGAAGATTCAAAGCTGCGGTTTGGCTATGCGGATGATATAGCCCTTCTGACTACTGGCCCGTCCCTTGAGGAAAATACTGTACCCTTGAGCCAGGAGGTCACTAAGGTCCTAGACTGGGGCGACGAGAATAAGGTCTCCTTTGACCCAGCCAAGTGCGAGGCTATCCACTTCACCAGGAAACACAAACAACCTAAGAATCAACCGACAATCAAAGCTAAAGATCTTGAAATCAACGCTTCAACCAACCCCGTTCGCTGGCTAGGGGTCTGGTTCGATAGGCGACTCTCTTTTCGACACCATGTTGAGACAAGAGTGGCCATAGCGAAAAAGGCTGCCCAGCA